>CM033642.1:254771585-254840235 GCA_019512145.1 Engystomops pustulosus | reverse complement strand
CATTGTAAAACAACGCTGATCAAAATTAGCGAACACTTTCAGATACCCAAGCTATTGGTGTGACTCTAACCTGCGTCAGTCAAAGAGTTAACACCTGTGATCAGTGCTAGCACCAATCGGTCGTGTTACCCGTGGGTGTTTGTTGCAATATGCAGCACAAAACATGTCTGTTTGATGAGGGTTCACCCCATGAGCCCTCTTCATACATCCTTAATGAGGTTGTCCGAGAGCATATAAAAAAAGAATGGTGGCCTGTTCCTCCCGACGTCCCGCGCTGCCTTAACTAAGGGGCACTGATGCTGCGCCGCATCGGCTTCCTGCTGGCAGAGTTGGCTGGCCACCTGTCCCTATTCCCCAGCACTGTATCATGCGGGTAGGGTGGGCGTGGCCACAAGCTGAAGAAAGCCTGGCTTCTGTGCCTCTGTTTGTTTACATGGGGCGGGACCAGAGTGATGGCAGCAAGGGACACTGGGAGGGACCATGGAGGTAAGTACACTTTTTTTTTTTTTTTTTTACCAGCCCCCTCCCGGCCACCATTGGCTTCTTTTTATGCTCTTGGACAACCCTTTAACAGCTCCATGATTTACAGGTACGCCAAGGCTTGTTGTGTTTCTGTGATTGCTGTAATTCTATGACAAAGCAGGCAGTCCCCGGGTTATGCACAGGATAGGTTCTGTAGGTTTGTTCTTAAGTTGAATTTGTATGTAAGTCGGTACTGTATATTTTATAATTGTGGCTCCAGACAAATATTTTTTTCTTCTCTATGACAATTGGATTTTAAAAATGTTGCATTGCCAACATTACCAGGATTAACAATAAATCTTCATTACAGACACCTGTGATAACTGTTATAGCTGTTTATTGTATCCTGGGGCTAAAGTACAGTAACTTACCTACATCCAGAGGTCGGTTTGTAACTAGGGGTCGTGTGTAAGTCAGGTGTTCTTAAGTAGGGGACCGACTGTAACTGGTTCTAGGCAATTATGTTACGTGTGCTTTTTAGAGAATTTTTGTAGGCTTTTATATGACTTATTATAAGTTACATTTTATGATATCTATCACATTTTTTGCTCCTTTTGAAAATAACCTCGCCCTAGAAAATGACCAGGATTTGGAAATTTAAAATAAAATATCCAACCTATTTTAAAATCTATTAGTATCTAAATTTAAAATAAAATATCCAACCTATTTTAAAATCTATTAGTATCTTAGAAAACATGTGACTGAGAAATTGCTATAATATACAATAACAGGGTCCTATACATTTCCATTCTGCATTGAATTAGGCTAAAACGCCATAAATAAAGAGATCATTTTGATCAATTAATTGCTATAATATACAATAACAGGGTCCTATACATTTCCATTCTGCAACGAATTAGGCTAAAACGCCATAAATAAAGAGATCATTTTGATCAATTAACAGAGGAAAGCAATAAGCTGACCGATTTAATAAGAAATGACTAAACGAACAGATACTTTGTATTTCCCATTATGTCTAATTATAATAAATGAATAAAACCCAGTGTTGTATAATCCACAGCAGAATTTGAAATGAGATATAATATATGAAGAAAGTCAGGGAGGGGAGAGTCTGAAGTTCATAGATCTCACCACCTTATAATTCCTTCTGCTGTGATGCAATCATTCACCAGGTCCCAGGAGAGCGGTGAGTAACGGCATCAAATACACCATTTCTGATGTGTCCCCCGATCTCTGCACCGGATTCCCCGTTGATTTGTTCATCGGGCGTGACGAATTTTTGCAGAGACAACGCGCGGGGTCTTATGAGACTCCCGATGTTGTATTAGCTGGGGAGATCAAATATTGTGTCGGTTGCACATATTGGGATTCAATACGTCAGTAAATCCTTGTACACTATAATAGATCAATATGGGCACTGGGCTACTGCAGTACCACAGAAAGACATCCACGTCCCATTCTCTAGGATCATGATCGCACAGGAAAAAATGAATCACAAGAAGAATGTGTCACTCCCACATGTCTCGGAAATTAAAGGCGTTGACAGAGGGCATTAAAAGGGTTATTGCCAGAAATGACAAAATCTAAATATTAAGGGATAACAAAAAACACATTCTCGAATTTAATGTATTAATAAAAATACAGATTTCACACATATACGGTGGAATTCCACGTCATATCAGGCCTGATGTTTATAATTGGTTTGTTTAACTAGATCCGACCAGTAAAACCTACGGGGGTACTATGGTTGGGTAGGATTCCGCTAGCTTACTCTGCCATTGCAGAACAGTTGGGTGGGGGGCGGGGGGGGCGGAGGCAAACAATGAACTGCGTCGTTGTATCCAGGGGCACGTTAGTAAACTTGAGGGAGGTTGCAGAGGGCGTAGTCCTAATCGGGACCCAAGAGGTTAGGAGACATAGGTGTCAAAAATATTCCCATATGAGAGGTACTAGTTACTATATACCATACATTATAGTCAGGGGGCCTTTGCACGATTGCCACTAGGGGCCCATCGCTTCAAGTTACGCCAGATTGTATATGTATATATCTTAGGAGCTCTGAGGTTTTCTCATTCTCTTTTCTATGTGTCAGATACTATAGATGCAGAAGCTTAATGAATGAAAGTGTATGTAAACCCACCTAAAAAGCACATTGTCAGCACACAACATCTCACAGCACGAGAGGGGATCATAAAGGTTGCTTAGAGGAGTCTCCACCACATATGGAATAATGCACTGACCTCAAGGCGTAATGGAGCTAAAACAGCAATACAAACGAGTAAACTGCAAAGAAGTAAGGGTGTTTTTTAGAAAACGATATTAGTGTGTAAACATCACTCGGGATTAAAATCTGAGAACTGTTCTTCATTGGAAAACCCCGATCAATCGATCAAATGTGTGCCTGTGGTTGGAGGAATCAGGGTTCGATACCCGACCCAAAGTGTATAGTAACTGAACTGGGATAACACACTATATTATAGAGGCATTTTACTTAGGATTTTGTGTAATCTTATGTTCTTTCTCTTGGTAACTGAGTACATATACCCTTATATACTGAGTATAACCTCGTTTTTAGCACAAAAAATGTGCTGAAAACCCCCAAACTCGGCGTATACGCGAGGTCGAAAAATAAATATACTAAACAATTCACTTCCGGTGACCCCTGTATACTCTTCTGTGCGATCTGGCGGAAGCGGCGCAGGCTATATACACTGGGGCGGTCTGGCAGGCTATTATACAATGGGCAGGGTCTGGCAGGACTATATACCACTGGGGGAGGTTCTGGCAGGCTATATGACCACGGGGCAGGGGTCTGGCAGGCATCTATTTACCCGGGGGCAGGGTTGGCAGGATATACACGGGGCAGGGTCTGGCAGGCTATATGACACTGGCGCCAGGGTCTAGCAGGCTTATACCATGGGCAGGGTGGTTGGCTATATACACTGGGGAAGGGGCAGGCTGGCTACATGGGGAAGCTATGTGACCAATGCAATTTCCCACCCGTAGATTATACTCGAGGCAATAGGTTTCCCAGTATTGTGGTAAAATTAGGAAGCCTCGGCTTACTCGGGTCGGCTATACTCGCGAGTATATGACGGTAGGGTGGTCGTTAATTTTGATGTATTCATATATTTCCCTAATTTTCTATTTTCTAAGAATTATCAGTTTTTTCCTCTACAAAGTGCGAGGCTAAACACTGGGAAGAGGTTAGAGGAATTGTGGTTATTTTAAGGAAACTGCATTCAGCAGAATTTTGTGGTATTATATGCGTTGGCAAAAATACTGGCAGACGTGCTATCAGTACCCTAACCGGTGTGCAGGGCACAAAAAAAAATCCGGACAACTCACATACCTTTTATTGGAAAAAAAAGCAATCCTAGGACATATATCCCTTAATTGCAAGTTTTTTTTCATGTCTCAAAATATATTGAGGGCGGTCCAATCCTAGGTGGTGAGGAGAGAGAGAAGAGAGAGAGAGTGTATATATCATACACACACACCTTATAAATATATAAAAAAAGTAAAAGATATATAGTATATATATATTATATATATATTAATAGATATATGTGTGGTTTCTGTGTGTGAGCTAAGATCTGAAGAGCAAATAAGAAAAAAAACACACAATTTTCCTAAATATCAGTTCAAGGTGTAGTCCTAGTAACATATCTAATATGTGTAAAATATTCGGTATTTTAGCTATTCAAATTGTGATATATCAAAGTACAGAATACAAATTGTAAATGAGATCATGGTACAACACAGCGGATCAAAATTAGCGACCACTTTCAGGAGACAAGCTATTGGTGTGACTTCTAACTGCGTCAGTCAAGAGTAACACTTTGGATCCGTGCTAGCACCAATCGGGAGTGTGACCCGTGGGGGTTTGTTGCAATATGCAGCACAAAAACATGTCTGTTTGATGAGGGTTTCACCCCAATGAGGCCCTCTCAACATCCTTAATGAGGTTGTCCGAGAGGCAATTAACAAAAAGAATGGTGGCCTTTCCTTCCCGACGTCCCGCGATGCTTAACTAATGGGCACTGATGCTGGGGCCGCCGCATCGGCTTACTGCGGCGATTGGATGGCCAACTGCCCTATTCCCCCGCACTGTAATCCTGAGGGTAGTGTGGGCAGTGGCCATAGTAAGAAAGACCTGGTGCTTGTGGGCTGTGTTACATGGGGGGGACCAGAGTGGATGGCAGCAAGGGACCACGGAGGACATGGACGGGTAAGTAACTTTTTTTTTTTTTTTTTAACGCCCCTCCGGCCACCATGGCTTCTTTTACTGCTCTTGAGACACCCTTTAACAGCTCCATGTTGGGATTACAGGTACGCCAAGGGCTTGGTTGTGTTTCTTGATTGCTGTAATTCATGAAAAGCAGGCAGTCACCGGGATGCACAGGATAGTTCTGTAGGTTGGTACTTAAGTTGGAATTTGTATGTAAGCGGAGTACTGTTATTTTATCTATTGGTGGCTCAGACAAATATTTTTTTGTTTCTAGAAAATTGGATTTTAAAAATGTTGCATTGCCAACATGACCAGGATAAACAATAATCTTCATTAAGACCAACTGTGATAAACGGTTATAGCTGTTTTTGTATCATGGGGCTAACTGATACAGTAACTTACCAACACCAGAGTCGGTTTGTAACGAGGGGTCGTGTGGAAAGTCAGGTGTCTTCAGTAGGGGACCGACTGTAAATGGGTGTAGGCCATTAGTTACGTGTGCTTTTTAGAGAAATTTTCTTAGGCTTTTTTATAGACTTATTATAAGGTGATTTATGATATATAGCACATGTTGCTCTTTTGGCCAATCACCTCGCCCTAGAACAAATGACCAGGATGGAAAATTTAAAATTAAAAGACCAAACCTATTTTACAATCTTATTGTATCGTAGACACATTTTTTGTGATGAGAAAATTGCTTTATAATATACAATAAAAGGTCCTATACTAATTCCATTCGCATTGAGATTCGGCTAAACGCCATTCATAAAGAGATCAATTTTGATCAATTACAGAGGAAAGCAAGAAGCGACCGATTTAATAAGAAATGATATCTTGATTGTGGGTCTAACCGAAAGAGACTTTGTATTTCCCATTATGTCTAATTATAATAAATGAATAAAATATTGTTTACGCTGTAAGTCAATTAACTCTGGAGATTCTGAAGTCCCAGGAGATGGTCTCCACTCCTTGGAATATTTACTGCTGGAGTCCCCATCTCAGCACATTAAAAATGGATCAACAGACATCTTAATGATAACATATGCCTTGTCATATGGGGAGGTGGCAGCAGTCCAAATTTTTTTGCACCCTACAAAATATTGTATTTTTTTTTTAATTGGTCCAATGTTTGTAAACATTAAAAAACATAAAGATACCAAGAGAATACAGGCAGTCCCCGGGTTACGTACAAGATAGGGTCCGGAGGTTTGTTCTTAAGATGAATTTGTATGTAAGTCGAAACTCTATATTTTATAATTGTAGATCCAGTCAAAAAAAATGTTGGCCCCAGTGACTTTTGGGGTTTAAACATTTTTTGCTGTAATGGGACCAAGGATTATCAATAAAGCTTCATTACAAACACCTTACAGCTGATTATTGCAATCTGGGACTATAGTAAAGCATTCAGAGAGCTTCACCAGAGGTCAGAGGGGTCTGTCTGTAACTATGGGTTGTCTGTAAGTCGTGTGTCCTTAAGTAGGGGACCGCCTGTATTGGGCATATTCACTGCACTGGAAATAATAATTGTGGAGTATAAACGGGAAGGGGGGGGGGCAGTGCTCCACTCACCTCTATGAGATTAATGACCCCATAGAGGGGCACCGGGTGCTGGTCGGGCACGTGCATCAACGATCTACTAACACTCAGCGCTTGAGGAAGGCTCCAGCTACTTGGGGCCGAAACGTTGTTGTTGCAACGTCTGTCTCTGTCTAAGTCCTGGGCGTGTACAGCACCCATCAGAATTTTTACATCTAAGTGTCACTTCTTTCCACTTTTTGAAGATAGATAAAGATAGAGAGATAGATAAATAGATAAAAAGTCAAATATTTTTTGTTAACACATTCTAGTTTGCTATAGCTTAGAGCAGTTATTTACTATCCCAGGCAATACTGGGGGCTACAGCTAGTGTGTGTACATATATATATAGGATGGGGGGTTGACACAAGAGCTTACAGTCTATGAGCATAAGAGGGTGACACGAGCTTAAAGTCTATGAGGATGAGGGGGTGATACAAGAGCTTACAGTCTGTGAGGATAAGGGGGTGACACAAGAGCTTACAGTCTATGAGGGATTACAGTCTATGGAGGATAAGATGGAGTGACCACAGAGCTTACAGTCTATGAGGATGAGGGGGGTGACACAAGAGCTACAGTCTGGGAGGGGGGGTGACACAGAGCTTACAGTTCCATGCATGAAGGGAAGGAGAGAGACACAAGAGCTACAGTCTATGACGATGAGGGGGGTGACACAAGAGCTTACAGTCTGATGAGGATGACCAAGGGCGGTGACCACAAGAGCTTACAGTCGATGAGGATTGAGGGGGTGACAACGCTTACAGTATATGAGGATGAGGGGTGACATCAAGGGGTGAAACAAGAGACTTACAGTCTATGAGGATGAGGGGGTGACACAAGAGCTTACAGTCTATGAGGATGAGGGGTGGGGCACAAGAGCTTACAGTCTATGGGATGAGAGGGATAGACACAAGAGCTACAGTCTATGAGATGAAGGGGTTACACAAGAGCGTACAGTCTATGAGGATGAAGGGGGTGACACAAGACGCTTACAGTCTAAACAAAAACATGAGGAGGAGAGTGGTACCAGGGGGAGCTCCGTCTTGAGGAGGGGGTTACCACGAGCTTACAGTCATAGGATGGGGGTGACACAAGAGCTACAGTCTATGAGGATGAGGGGGTGGACACAAGAGCTTACAGTCATGAGGATGAGGGGGGTGACACAAGAGCTTACAGTCTCATGAGGATGAGGGGGAGACACAAAGCTTACAGTCTATGAGGATGAGGGTACACAGATCTTACAGTCTATGAGGATGAGGGATGACACAAGAGATACAGTCTTGAGGATATGAGTTGACACAAGAGCTTACAGTCTATGAGGATGAGGGGTGACACAATAGCTTACAGTCTATGAGGATGAGGGGGTGACCACAGAGCTTACAGTCATGTGGATGAAGGGGAGACACAAGCGACATTCATGACGCGGGGGGTGACACAAGAGCTTACAGTCTATGATGATGAAGGGGGTGACACAAGAGCTACAGTCTATGAGGATGAGGGGGTGACCCAGCTTACAGTCTATGAGGATAGGGGGTGACACAAGAGCTTACAGGTCTATGAGGTGACACAAGAGCTTACAGTCTATGAGGATCAAGGGGTGACACAAGAGCTTACAGTCTATAGGATGGGGGTGACACAAAGCTTACAGTCTATGAGGATGAGGGGGTGACACAAGAGCTTACAGTCTATGAGGATGAGGGGGTGACACAAGAGCTTACAGTCTATGAGAGGAGGGGGGGTGACACAAGAGCTTACAGTCTATGAGGATGAGGGGGTACACAAGAGCTTATCAGTCTATGAGGATGAGGGGGTGACACAGAGCTTACAGTCTATGAGGAGAGGGGGTGACACAAGAGCTTACAGTCTATGAGGATGAGGGGGTGACACAATAGCTTACAGTCTATGAGGATAGGTGACACAAGATCTTAAGTCTATGAGGATAGGGGTGACACAAGAGATTACAGTCTATGAGGATGATGAGTGAACACAAGAGCTTACAGTCTATGAGGATGAGTGGTGACACAAGAGCTTACAGTCTATGAGGATGAGGGGGTGACACAAGAGCTTACAGTCATGTGGATGAAGGGAGACACAAGAGCTTACAGTCTATGACGATGAGGGGGTGACAAAGAGCTTACAGTCTATGAGATGAGGAGGGGTGACCAAGACTACAGTCTATGAGGATGAGGGGGTGACACAAGCTTACAGTCTATGAGGATAGGGGTGACACAAGAGCTTACGTCTATGAGGATGACAACAGAGCTTACAGTCTATGAGGATAGGGGTGACACAAGATCTTACAGTCTATGATGATGAGGGGGTACACAAGAGCTTACAGTTCTATGAGGTGAGGGGGTGGGGCACAAGAGCTTACAGTCTATGTGGATGAAGGGAGAGACACAAGAGCTCAGTCTATGAGATGAGGGGGTGACACAAGAGCTTACAGTACTATGATGATAGGGGTGACACAAGAGCTACAGTCATGAGGATGAGGGGTGGACACAAGATCTTACATCTATGAGGAGAGGGGGTGACACAAGAGCTTACAGTCTATGAGGATGAGGGGGTGACACAAGAGCTTACAGTCTAAGATGATGAGGGGGATGACCCAAGACTTACAGTCTATGAGGATGAGGGGGTGACACAAGAGCTTACAGTCTATGAGGATGAGAGGGGTGACACAAGAGCTTACAGTCTAGAGGATGAGTGGGTGACACAAGATCTTACGTCTTGAGGATGAGGGGAGTGACACAAGAGATTTACAGTCTATAGGATGATGGAGGTGGACACAAGAGCTTACAGTCTATGAGGATGAGGGGGTGACACAAGAGCTTACAGTCTATGAGGATGAGGGGGTGACACAAGAGCTTACAGTCCATGTGGATGAAGGGAGAGACACAAGAGCTACAGTCTATGACGATGAGGGGGTGACACAAGATTACAGTCTATGAGGATGAGGGGGTGACACAAGAGCTACAAGTCTATGAGGATGAGGGGGGACACAAGAGCTTACAGTCTATGAGGATGAGGGGGGTGACACAAGAGCTTACAGTCTATGAGGAGGAGGGGGGACACAAGAGCTTACAGTCTATGAGGATGAGGGGGTGACACAAGAGCTTACAGTCTATGAGGATGAGGGGGTGACACAAGAGCTTACAGTCTATGAGGGGGGTGACACAAGAGCTTACAGTCTATGAGGATGAGGGGGTGACACAAGAGCTACAGTTATGAGGATGAGGGGTGCACAAGATCTAAGTCTATGAGGATGAGGGGATGACACAAGAGATTACAGTCTATGAGGATGATGGAGTGACACAAGAGCTTACAGTCTATGAGGATGGGGGGTGACACAAGAGCTACAGTCTATGGATGAGGGGTGTGACACAGAGCTTACAGTCCATGTGATGAAGGGGAGACACAAGAGCTACATCTATGACTGATGAGGGGTGACACAAGAGCTTCCAGTCTATGGATGAATGATCACAGAGACTTACAGTCTATGAGGATTAGGGGTGACAACGCTTACAGTCTATGATGATGAGGGTGACACAAGAGCTACATCTATGAGGATGACACAGAGTCTTCAGTCTATGAGATCAAGGGGTGACACAAGAGCTTACAGTCTATGAGGATGAGGGGGTGACACAAGAGCTTACAGTCTATGAGGATGAGGGGGTGGGGCACAAGAGCTTACAGTCTATGTGGATGAAGGGAGAGACACAAGAGCTACAGTCTATGACGATGAGGGGGTGACACAAGAGCTTACAGTCTATGAGGATGAAGGGGGTGACACAAGAGCTTACAGTCTATGAGGATGAGGGGGGTGACACAAGAGCTTACAGTCTATGAGGAGGAGGGGGACACAAGAGCTTACAGTCTATGAGATGATGAGGTGGTGACACAAGAGCTTACAGTCTATGAGGATGAGGGGGTGACACAAGGCTTACATCTATGAGTAGGGGGGGTGACACAGAGCTTACAGTCTATGAGGATGAGGGGGTGACACAAGAGCTTACAGTCTATGAGGATGAGGGGTGACACAAGATCTTACAGTCTATGAGGATGAGGGGATGACACAAGAGATTACAGTCTATGAGGATGATGGAGTGACACAAGAGCTTACAGTCTATGAGGATGAGGGGGTGACACAAGAGCTTAAGTCTATGAGGATGAGGTGGGTGCACAGCTACAGTCCATGTGGATAGGGAGAGACACAATACTACAGTGCTATGACTATGAGGGAGGTGACACAGACTTAACAGTCTATGAGGATTAAGGGGGTACCAAAGCGTTACAGTCTATGAGGATGAGGGGGTGACACAAGCTTACAGTCTATGAGGATGAGGGGTGACACAAGAGCTTACATCTATCTATGAGGATGACACAAGAGCTTACAGTCTATGAGGATCAAGGGTGACACAAGAGCTTACAGTCTATAGGATAGGGGGTGACACAAGCTTACAGTCTATGGAGAGGGGGTGGCACAAGGAGCTTACAGTCTATGTGGATGAGGGAGAGACACAGAGCTACAGTCTATGAGATGAAGGGAGTGACACAAGAGCTTACAGTCGATGAGTATGAAGGGGTGACACAAGAGCTTACAGTCTATGAGGATGAGGGGGTGACACAAGAGCTTACAAGTCTATGAGAGAGGGGGACACAAGAGCTTACGTCTATGAGATGAGGGGGGTGGACACAAGAGCTTACAGTCTATGAGGATGAGGGGGTGACACAAGAGCTTCAGTCTATGGAGGAGAGGGGGTGACACAGAGCTTACAGTCTATGAGGATGAGGGGTGTACACAAGAGCTTACAGTCTATGAGGATGAGGGGTGACACAAGATCTTACAGTCTATGAGGATGGAGGGGAGACACAAAGATATTACAGTTCTATGAGGATGGATGGAGTGACACAAGAGCTTACAGTCTATGAGATGAGGGGTGACACAAGAGCTTACAGTCTATGAGGATGAGGGGGTGCACAAGCTTACAGTCTATGAGGATGGGAGATGACACAGAGCTTACAGTCTATGTGGATGAAGGAGAGACACAAGAGCTACAGTCTATGACGATGAGGGGGTGACACAAGAGCTTACAGTCTTGAGGATAGGGGGTGACACAAGCTTACAGTCTATGAGGATGAGGGGGTACACAAGAGCTTACAGTCTATGAGATGATGAGGGTGTGACACAAAGCGACACAGTCTATGAGGATGAAGGGGTGACATCTATTGTCTGAACCAGTCTTCAGCCTCATTTTATATAGAAAGTCCAAGGTAATAGTATATATATATTTAGAATATTGTTATATATGTATAGGTACACTGTATGTATATCTTGTGTATACTGTATACATATAAAAAGTATTTGAATCATCTATTTTCTATATGCCTTTTATGTCTATTATCTGTCCAAAAATGTTGTCACATGTTTCATGATCTCCATACATGTGACAATTGGGCTCCAGCAGTTGGAGCCACAGATACTTCTGCCTTGTTATACTATAGCATTGCTCATTGGAAGGTAATTTCCGGGGTTAGATGCTTCGGAATGAAATCTCATCAGATTCCCCGCTGAGAATCCATCAATGAGCATTTATTTGCTGCCTGGGCTACACCTGCCCGCCCATTATAATAATACACCAGCGAGTAAAACAACCGCGGCCCAGACAAATGAGCGATATCTGCTTTGTAAAAATGGATTTCAGCGCCCGCGATAACTAGCTAAGCGATGTTTGCTCTAGACGTACGTGACGGCGCCAATATATACTTTGTGTTTCACAATGGCGTGGTTTATATTCAATACTTCGCTAGCAACAAGAATGAATTGTAGAATTTCATTAAAGAAAGAAATTGCTTTTGTTTTGTTTTATCTATATGATTTGCGGTATTAGTCAGCTTTATTTCCCAACATGAAAATATGATGTCTGTATAGTGGCGGGATGATATATTACTCATGTAGAGTGTATGGGGCTTTACTACCGCATGGAGGAGGAATGGATTGGAATTGTACTGATTAGTTATACAAAATAATCATTTTAATTTCATAGAGTGGAAGATTATTTGGGGATTTCCGAAACTTTGTCTCATGAAAAATACACTATCAGGGCACACAAACATGGGGCACATCACGCCCTTGCAAAATAATAATAATAATTATTCATTTATATAGCACACACAGATTACACAGCACTGCACAGATCTTGGCAAATCGGTCCCTGTCCCCGTGGCGCTCAAAATTTAAACAACCTACTAGTATGCTTTGGAGTGTGGGAGGAAACCAGAGGAAACTCACACAAACACGGAGAGAAACTACAAACTCTTTGCAGATGTTGACCTGGATGGGACTTGAACCCAAGACCACAGCGCTGCAATCATGTAGTGCTAACCACTGAGCCACACATCCTGCGACAGAGTATCTTAAAATAAAGTTGTTGTTTTTTTTAAGTTTGTCATAACACAAGTACAGGCAGTCCCCGGGTTACATACAAGATAGGGTCTGTAGGTTTGTTCTTAAGTTGAATTTGTATGTAAGTCGGAACTTAATATTTTATCATTGTAATCCCAGCCAGAACTTTTTTGGTCTCTGTGACAATTGGATTTTAAAAATGTTGGGTTGTCATAAGAATCAATATTAACACTAAAGCTTCATTGCAGACGCCTGTGATAACTGTTATAACTGTTTATTGTAGTCTAGGACTAAAGTACAATAAATTATCAATATCCAGTGGTCCATTTGTAACTAGGGATCGTATGTAACTCGAGTGTTCTTAAGTAGGGGACCGCCTGTAGTGGGCCCCCGCTGCAGACTAAGGATTGGAGTCCCATTAGCATAAACTGTCATTACCATTCTTGCACATTATATTTTAGCATACATATATATGCTACACAGAAACAGTGTCATTAAAATATAAGCTAATATGTAATTAGTTTTTATTTAAAATTTTGCTTCCCTTAGCAGATAAATGCTGTTGACATACAATGCAATGAAGAATTAAAATGCAGTCCTTTTTTTTTCTCCGGGTCACATGTCCACATCACATGTTCTGCACCTGCCTGGGCAGGTCATGTGAATTCATCACAATATTTGGCTGTAGCTGGTTGGTTGCAGTGCAGCCAGTATGGCCGGTGTTGTGGTGAGACCCAACACCACATCTGATGCAATGTCCAGGACAGTCTGTTACATCATCAGTGGAGGCAGAACATAGGAGGGAGGAGGAGTTACTGAGAACTAAAAGATCATGGGACTTGTAGTTTCCAGTGGCGGCCATCTTCGTGATAACTCTGCCTGCTTTAGAGAGGCCATAACATTTTGTGAATCCTAAAATCAAACTATTTAAGCTCCATTTTGTGACTAATGACATTGGGGCAGATTTACTAACCATTTGCGATCCAGAGGCGCGTTCTCTGCGGAGGATTCGGGTCCGGCCGGGATTCACTAAGGTAGTTCCTCCGACGTCCACCAGGTGTCGCTGCTGCGCTGAAGTTCATCGGAATGCGCTGGAGTTCACCGTCCTCCGCTGGGTGCAGGTAAGAGCGTGTCAAGCGACACTTTTTTTTAAAAATGCGGTGTTTTTTCTGAATCCGCCAATGCGCCACAATACGATCGCATGCGCCAAAATCCCAGGGCAATTCAGGGAAAATCGGTGCAAATCAGAAATTTTCAGATAATCAGTCAGCAAAACACGATTCGGGCCCTTAGTAAATGACCCCCATTGAGTTTTGTTACATTCGTTTATTTATAGCATTATCGGTTTTTGTATCAGACATTCATATTCCCGGAGTACCCCTTTAAATATATATATTTGCATTGTTTATAGCTACAATAATTATACTCACACCAAATACATGCTAACACATTAACATATACTTTCATATACTGTATATGAGACTCTCAAATATAGGTGCACGCACATTTTTATACCCACGCCCTATATACAATACACACATACTAGTACAATGCTGTAAATATACCAACAATGAATATACCGCACACATAAATATATACAAGCATGGAATATAACAGACACATATATACTGGATATACACTGCACATTACTACCCAGATGAAAAAGAGACCAAATATGCTTTAAACAAAACATGTTTCCCCTCCAAACTCTGCCTTTTACCTAGTCCCTTACCCCACCTCCACACAGTATAATCCTACCCAGTTATTATCCCAGTATAATTTCTCCCTCACATTGTGCCCCCTTTTATAGTCTGGCCCCTCTAATATTGCTATCCCAGCTCCTCCTCATATTGTATCCCCCAGCTCCCACTCATATTATGTTCACCAGCTCCTTCCATATTTCCCCCTCATATGCGCCCCTCTGCTTCCCCTCATATTGTGCCCCACAGCACCCCCTGATTTTGTGCCCTCCTCTTACTGTGCCCCCCAGGTTCCCCTTATATTGTGGCCCCCAGTTCCCCTGATTTGGTGCCCCTCTCTTACTGTCCGCCCCAACTCCCCCTCATATTGTGCCTTCGCCCATACCAAATACTCACCTCTCCTCTTCTGGTGTCTACAGGTCAGCGCAAAGCATCTTCACCCTGCAAAAAAAACTGTATTTTTATAGTTTTTTCTGTATTCCAACTAGACAGAGACAAACTGGACTGTGTTTTGACCTCCATCTTACTAATGGGCCATGTACATCAGGTGCTTTTCTATTGATGTGAACAAGTCCTCATACAGACTAACTCTGGCATCACTCCATCTGATATACATTAAATGGGAAAACAAGCTGCCCGAGGAAGTGTTGGTATTTGTATGCACAGTGTATTACATATTATATGAGTGTTTGTACTCTGTAACGTAGTATTGTATTTCTATATGTTCCCCATAATCTCTAAAGCGCTGCGGAATTTGATGGCGCTAAATAGATTATGATTGTTATTATTATATAATGTTCTGGATTTCCAATGATCTACTGTTATTTACTGTTATCTAGTAACTTACCGTATATACTCGAGTAGAAGCCGACCCGAGTATAAGCCGAGGCCCCTAATTTTACCACAAAAACCTGGTAAAACCTATATTTTTTTTACTCGAGTAGAAGCCGAGTTTGGGTTTTCATCACATTTTTTGTGCTGAAAAACTAGGCTTATACTCAAGTATATATGCTAAATCTTTTACATCATCCTGTTTGAATGTGTGATTCCAATATTGTTATCGCAATTCGCATGTAGTATTAATTGGGCAAATGGTGAACCTGGTGAACACTGTTCTGCGAGGAGGGTTCACCCCCATAATACTCAGGTCTAGCAGACCGCTCAGGCAGCATCCCACAGAGGCCCCTATTATCCATAGCATACTGGGGCTCATTTACTAAGGGCCCGAATCGCTCATTTTTGTCGGGTTTCCCAAAAATTACCAGTTCACCCCGTTTTGCCCCGGGTTTTTGGCGCACGCGATCGGATTGTGTCGCATCGGCGCCAGGTTTCATGCGCCGGAAATCGGGGGCTGTGGCCGTCGGAAAACCTGACGGATTCGGAAAAACGCGGTATTTTTTTTTTAAAAATTGACACGCACTTACAAGCACCAGGAAGAGGATGGTGAACTCCGGCGGACCGCGGCGCAGCAGCGACACCTAGTGGATATCGGGCGCACAACCTTAGTGAATCCCGGCAGACCCGAATCAGCGTCGGACAACGCGCCGCTGGATCGCGACTGGACCGGGTAAATAAATGAGCCCCACTGTGTCTGACGATGATCAATACTTGACCGAAATATTACACGATTTATGTTTGCCACATGCGTTAAAATTAAATTAAAAAACTCCTCATTGATACCTATCAACAGTGTGATTGGATTTTGCAATTAATAATATATTGGTTCCAATTCTGGATCACCTAAACAGAACCTGACACCCACCGCCCTATTACTCCTACTCCTCCCTCTTCTGCCTTGTGTGTCATATGCTACTGGGACTGGTAGACTTGCTGATTGTAATAGTAATGCCATCTCTTTTGGTCATGTGATGTCACACAGATGCATGGCATGTTATATCCCTGGTCATGTGATGTCACACAGATGCATGGCATGTTATATCCCTGGTCATGTGATGTCACACAGATGCATGGCATGTTATATCCCTGGTCATGTGATGTCACACAGAAGCATGGCATGTTATATCCCTGGTCATGTGATGTCACACAGATCCATGGCTTGATACCATAATCAGAGCTTTGCATTATAATGAGCAATGCACCTGTGTAACATCACATGTCCAGGGATATAACGAACCATGCACCTGTGTGACATCACATGACCAGGGAAATATAACAGGCAGCGCACCTGTGTGACATCACATGACCATGTATGTAACAAGCTGCACACATGTGTGACATCACATGACAGGAAGTAAACAATGAAGCTTCCTATAGAATGGCAACAAGCAGCAAGCTTGTGAACAGCCCCTTTAATGAGTATACATACATTTATTTTCAAAAATGAATTGTTGCCCATGACTACATCGCCGAAAATCTTGAAGATAGCTGGACCAATTTAAATTGCATTGACTCCATTGTGTCACCCATTTATTCGTATAGATTGTACCTTATATACTCGAGTATAAGCCTAGTTTTTCAGCACAAAAAATGTGCTGAAAAACCCAAACTCGGCTTATACTCGAGTCAAAAAAATAAATAAATCAAAACTCCCCTTTCTGGCGGCACCCATTGATCTTCTGTGTGATCCATCCGGTATTGTTGTACTGCACAATGGGGAAGGGGGGGGGCTATATACAAATAAAAAGTTATTGGAGTCCTAGAAAAGCAACCTTTGTGTGAGAGCCAGATTCCTGCTAACCCAGGAGCACTGCCCAAATATAATGTGAACCTATGCAATATTTTGGCAGTACAAGAAACTAATATTTGAGCGCTTACTGTCTTCATTTTAGCGGTGGTGAGACAAGTTATGTTGATGCAATAAGAATATGATATATTATCATAGCAGACCACCGAATAAAGAAATGGGAATCTATAGACACTGGCATGAAATAATATGTTGAAAAGTCCAATCTTGTTTACTTCTTTGCAATAAAAGTACAAATCTAAACCATCATTTTTCGAAAACCCGGCACAGAACAAAAAAAAATCAGCATATTTAATTTGGGAAAATGTGCTTTTCATTAGACACGCTTGCGTATTTTTTCAAACCCAGCTTTCAATCTCAGACATAAAGCTGCAGAGTTATGCAAACATTTCTGTGTCTAAAAAATAAATTATCCCCAGAAGGAAAGGAAATAAGAAAAATGGGAATATGAAAAAAGACACGGGGATACCAGAAATGAGAAGGTTTTTTTGACAGTCCATATATCCACATTGCATATCAGAAGGAAGGTTTACACTAAGGAAATATGAAGGAATATTTTGGATACTGTGCTGAATCCCTCGATTACAGGGGATGATAATAAGAACATCATAATAATTCTTTTTATTTTCATATATCCAAGATATTCCACAATATAGAAGGTCACATACTAACAAAATCAGATCACACAAAGTAACAAAATGAACAATTAATACATTCTTGCAAAGACTTTCCCCAAGAACTTACCATATACTACCGAGTATAAGCCGACCCGAGTATAAGCCGAGGCCCCTAATTTTACCACAAAAAAACAGTGAAAACCTATTGACTCGAGTATAAGCGAGGTGGGAAATGCATTGGTCCAGCCTCTCCAGTATGTAGCCAGCTAGCCCCTGAACATGTATATAGCTTGCAAGCCCTGCCCCAGTGTATATAGCTTGCCAGCCCCTGCCCAGTGTTATAGCCTGCCAGCCCCTGCCCCACTGATATAGCCTGCCACCTGCCCACTGGCCGCCCAGTGTATATAGCCTGCAAGCCCATGCCCCCGTTTTTTTTAGCTATGAGCTAATCCTAATGTTATTTGATCCTGGTACCATAAAATTAGACTTGTTGTGTGTGTGTGTGT
This sequence comes from Engystomops pustulosus, assembly GCA_019512145.1. Classification (NCBI taxonomy): domain Eukaryota; kingdom Metazoa; phylum Chordata; class Amphibia; order Anura; family Leptodactylidae; genus Engystomops; species Engystomops pustulosus. The sequence continues at coordinate 254,822,013 of CM033642.1, read as the reverse complement.
GTGGGGGGCACAAATTTCATGAAGCCAAGGGATCTTGGCAGTCTAAATCCACCACTGACAATTATTGTAAAAGTTTTAGGGGCACAAGGAGCACATGGTGGTATTTTGTGTTTATGAATATTGGGCCCAGTTACTTGCCCATTTAAGAAGTATCTGGAAATTAAGAGAATCCCTCCCCCCTTAAAACAAACCACCCTCCCTCATGGTATTGTATGTTATTTACAGGCGGTCCCCTACTTAAGGACACCCGACTTACAGACGACTCATAGTTACAGACGGACCCCTCTGCCCACTGTGACCTCTGGTGAAGCTCTCTGGAGGCTTTACTATAGTCCAAGACTGCAATGTCCAGCTGTAAGGTGTCTGTAATGAAGCTTTATTGATAATCCTTGGTCCAATTACATCAAAAAAATTTTAACTCCAATTGTCACTTGGGCAAAAAAAATAAATTTGTCTGGAGCTGCAATGATAAAATATACAATTCCGACTTACATACAAATTCAACTTAAGAACAAACCTACAGAACCTATCTTGTACGTAACCCGGGGACTGCCTGTACTTACAATTACATAATAGAGAATCGTATCTAAAATTTGGCATGAACTTGTCAAGACATGGCCAAGGCAGATAATAGGACAAGTTCCTATCCAGAGCACAGACTCTGTGCAAGGAGTAAATTTAAGGGCTGTTTCCGATAAAAGGATAAGTAAGCTCACTGTATATTTTATTAGCTTTGTATGTGTTTGTTTAGGCGTGCGGTAAGATCTCGTGCCAAGTGGGGAATTTTTGTCTTGATTTCAGATTCTTCCATATGGCTGTTGTAGAAAGATATACAGTCCTGCCACATTCTTTCCATTTTTAATATCTGGCTCCTCCGTACTTAGTGACTTATTGCATTCATCCTCTGCCTGGTACTTTTCATTGCCTTGTCTCCGAGCTGTTTGGATGGTTCCTTTGTTATGATGTGGTTTGTACTTGGCATCAAACTGAATTTATAGACTTCTGTGCGCTGTCTTGGTGGTGACTTAGGTATGCTATAGCAAGATACCTTTGGTATCCACATTTCACTTTATAAGAATTTAATAGTTTTTATATATAACTATAAAAATAAATATATAATATATAAAACATAAAAATTACCTAGAGACCTTAAACTTATTTACCATGCAGTCAAATCTAACTAATTGCATACAATAAAAATACATATCGTGAGGAGTCTAAATATAAATTCTAACAATTCCATTAGGTCAATAGAGGATCGAAGATCTGCAGTTGCAAAGATAGAGCTCTGGATGACTTCTCATCTGGGCACTCACATCTGCCATTAATATACATTTCTCCAATTGGATATTATTAAAAAAATGTAAAGATAATTTCCCATAAATGTTGCCCTACGGCCCCTTATAAACTAGATTGTTGTCCTTGGATACGACCAATTCTGCTGGAGCGACTGCACAAAGAAGTAAATTATTTTTGCATATGAAATATCCAGGAGTTACTGCGTGTCCCACATCTGTCCTATGATACTGATAGCTGAAACCAGGTGGTCGATCAGGCCCAATAGCTAATGTTTGGTCACCGCTGGAAGAGTGCAGTGATTGCAGTATCCAAGAAAAACAATCCCATATGTAAGGGACAACATGGCTACATTAATGAGAAATTATATTCACACAAGTACAGTTTTCTAATAACATCCAATTGAATAAATCTATCTATATGGTAGATGAATTAAAATTAAATGTGAATGTCCAGGTGAGACTATCCCTTTACAGGGGTTGTACCAATTTTGATTGGTGCTCTTATAGTATTGAATGGAGCAATAGAACACATGCTTAATCTTCCAGTTCATCAAAGGGGGTCCCAGCAGTTGGTCCCCCACCTATCACATTGTTTTACACTATCCTGTGGATAGAGCATAGTGACCAAGCTTGAAACAACCCCATTAAATCAGAAATGAGAATTAGGATACAATACAAGCTAAAGGAACTGTGGAAGAATTACAACTTTGCCGGCTTGAAATAAGCCACCAGGATCAATTTGCAACCTAATGATCATGTCATGACAACATGGCACACACTTTGAATCTATGATACATGTCATAGTTACCAAGGATTTATTATGGAATGTTTTATATAGAACAACTTTCTTTGGGTCATTCGACAGTTCGTCTAGCTGGAGTTTAGAGATGACGCATAAAAAAACTTTGAGATGTGTCATAAGGATTCAGGCTACCATTAAAGTTGGTCTTTCCATATCTTTATGGGTCATGAGGAGACCATATGCCACTATTTTGATCATCTGTATGGAACATTGGGGCACATTTACCAGTCCAGTCCTGATCCCGCGGTGCGTTGTCCGGCAAGGATTCGGGTCTGCTGGGATTCACTAATGTTGTGCGCCCGATATCCAGCAGGTGTCACTGCTGCGCCGAGGTCCGCCTGGAGTTCACCTTCTTCTTCCTGGTGCATGGAAGTGCTTGATCTTGCGACACAAATGGTTTTTTAAATTCTGCGTTTTTTTCCGAATCCGTCGGGTTGTCCCGAAATATTCGGGAAACCTGACGAAAGTCCGGCGTTCTGACCCTTAGTAAATGACCCCCACTGTATCCACAGCTATAAGCCCCATTTTGATGATGGGACATGCTATGACCTCTATCTAAATGAGAAATTACATGGAGGTAAAAAAAATAGCCCTCCATATGACAAATCTATAATAGACTCTTCTACATAAAGAATTATTAACACCTTTAAGTCCTCTGCTGTTATATCCTATATTACATGTGGTTTACTGGAATAAATTCTAAATTAACATAGTAGCTACTATAACCTATCATAACCAAGGAAGGAAGAAGATTGATGTTTCAATGCAAACCTGCTTTATGGTGTTTCCATACCTCTGACCTCATTCCACAGGATGCATGACCAATATCATTTGGACAAAATGAGGTCATGGAAATAGCCTATTTGTCAAAATAAAAAAAATAAAAATTCAAAATGGCTGCTTATAGATTCATCCATACATTGGTGGTACACGTGTGCATTGTTGTCTTTATTTTATATTATATGTGAATGTATTTTTGGATATAGGACAGAAGTCGTAGCTACATCAGTAGGATAATAAGGTTTCGGTCTATGCATGAAGGCTGCTCACATGTGTAAACATCTGAATGCATTGTGAAATTCTGTAAAGAGATGCCGCTGGAGTCAATTTGATCACCGACATCAATTTCAAAGTGGTTTGTTGGCTCATTAAGGTGATGGATGACAGCGTAGGAAACATCACTGAATCCTGCACTTGACAACAGTCACTGATCTTCTACACTAGTATTTCGAGAGCAGAGCAAGAGTGGGAACCGGGCTTACACGTCGTAAATATTCGCTGGATATATGGCATGCTTAGGAATGATGCCTTGTTTACCCCGAGCACAAACATTCAATATGCAGAAGACCCTATAACTCTACTACCCTAATGACTCCACCATAACATGTACCTACAGTACAAAGTCTAAAAAACACAATAAAAACTGTACAATAAAATTGAGATGTATAATAATAAATGGGTCTCAGATGTAGTTCTGGCTCATTTACAAAACCATTGAGAAGCGAACACTCCATTACCCATGCTACTGTAATGTATTGCATTGCAAATTAATATTCTATTATTTTTGTATACTACCAAACTCGATAGGAAAAGTAGAGAGCAGACATTGAGATTACATTGTGTAAATGATAATAAATGTGTCTCTATACAAAAGAGGACTTGGGCGACTGAGAAGAGAATTCACAACTGGTTGACCCCCATGGTCACTAGGTAACAGAAAGATATTGAATCTCTCTTCGTACAAATGCATTGCATAGGGTCTTCCAGCCATATGGGGCTGTACAGTGCATTGTAGCACATCATTATGTCATGCTTTGCTCTAGAGAAGACTTTGGAGTCATAAGAGGTCAGCCATTCCAGATAAGAAGCATTTACTCTTTTTTCTGAGTGAATAATATTCACTATATATAATATATTAAACATACAGTACTAATTCAGTATGTATTATATAGGTGCAATGTGAGATGCTGTGAATATCTTGTGCATATAGATGTTTTAAAGATGCCATGTACTCTAGTACATAGGTAGTGATCCAATGATACAGAATGAGGTAGGTGCATCTTAATGAGTAATACACCAGTACATTGACTACCCTCATATGTGAATAAGAGCTCATTCACATGAACTATAATGTTGGTCATGTGATTTCCATAATCCATTAAAAAATTAAGGATATAGTAACATCTGTGCCCCCTCGGACTTTGTGCCTCTTCTGTCCATGGAGTGTGGCTGAGGATGCGCTGATAAGTGTCATTTTGTTTCATTCTGTCCTAACTAGTCTGAAGACTGGTTTAATTCTTTCCTAGCAGTCTCAATTAATTTCCACTAAACCCATCTGCCAGTGGTAAACTTTGCTCTGGTTTGCAATTAGTCTGCTGTAATGGAGGAAATCCATCTCCACTCCCATTTCTGCCCTCTCTGTACATCAGAGAAGTGATCCAACCATCTTCTGGACCGGGACATTTCAAACAAGGTTTGCAGACTAGATCCATGTTTGCTATAGTCTTATCTTGAGCTAGTTGGCATTTCATCTTGACTTCTGTATCTTGGATACCTGCTTGCCTACTGACTTTGTTCTGCATTTTTCCTTCTGGTATTGACCCTTATCTTGTTAAATAGACAGACAGATTCAGCTTCAAACAGAATCCACACAACATTCATACAACATGGAAGCATGGAGATTTGCATAGGGTAGTGAGGAGACACCTGGGGTGGGGTTTTAGAAAAGGGGTTAAGATGTGCAAATCATCTGATATGAAGAACTAGTCACACATACATAGATATTTTGGAAGCCTTCTCATGCTGGGTACAGACTCTGGTTTATTTATGTATCACAGTATTCTACTAATCTCCAAGACCAGGCAATTCCTCCTCCTATCAGATTCGGGGCGAAACTTGAAAAAAAGGTTCGGTTTGGGTAACTAACCAAACCTGAACTAACCACTAACACGTGCAATTGGTGGTGAGCCCGATTAAACTTGAACTTCTGGGTGAAGCCTGGCACTGACCCAAAATTTGATGTTTGGGTCCACTCTGTCCTCTCTCTTAGTTATGGTACTATCTGGTGGCCCTGTTCAAAGACGTCAAAATCCTTGAACAGGGTCACAGGGCATACAAAAATACACAAAGGCCTGGTACTACAGTGATATTCGGCATAGGCTTTCAAAACTCCTTGCAATGCAGAAGAATTCATTCTATTTGTCACATACAAATGGTCTAGTATGTATTATGAATTTATATCATGAACAACTTACATTTTTGAGTCAATGCAGAAAACTAATGAAGGAGAATTGGATTATAGCAAGAAATATAACCTTATCACAGGGGTTGGATATGTTCATCAATATTTAAGGGTCATGTTGTGGTGAAAGGAACATTGTTAAAACATTGGTACTTTCAGAGAATTGTTAGTTCTTCCATAAATATAATAAATATGGACCATAATCCTGTATGTCATAATGAAAGCACTATTGTGTCAGTGTCCATGGGATACAGATTGTACACAACATATACTGACCATCATCATCCATTATGTTGGGGAAATTGGATGTGCTGGGTCTTTTATAGTTGCCACCTACAGATCTACTTCCCCGAGCTGTCAGTATGTGAACATGTGATAAACTGGATGTGCTGACACAAGGAATGTTGTAATGTCATATTCACATATGAATAAGAGGGATAAACGGCATGAGGCGTCACGGTTGTTAGATGGAAGTGTCATTTAATGAGGTGTCCACCTGGGTGGGCTGCATTCACTGGCTCCAAGTCATCACCACTTCAGATGATTAACTCTACGAGATCCAAATTGTAGGCTCAGTGGAATGAAGTTAATAAATCCAATGAGTATGAAAATACTTACATTCTATACCCTCATTGTATATATTATTTATTTCCCAAAAGCAGAGACATTTCATCTAAATTGGCTTTCTTGGAGATCTATCCCTTTAAGGAAATTGTCTCTGTAATGTCCTGTTCATTGAGAAAGGAGAAATGTCATCTCTTCCTCTTCCTTTAATGAGATGTTACATCTTTGCTGATGCTATTTTTCTGTTTTAAAGGGATTAATCCACCAAAAAAATGAACAGGTTAGGTGATAAATGTATGAATGTTGGGGGCTTCTGAGCAGTAGGACAGGGATTGTGCTTAATGTTCCTCATTGTCTTCATCAGTCCCATAAGTATTGAAAGGAAAGATAGTCACACTTACACCTTTCCACTCTATTTAAAGGGGTTTTCCAGGAATATGAACATCTGATGATGATATAAAGAAATGAGTATAACAAAACTCAATGTCATTAATGACAAAATGGAACTTAAATAGTTTATGATTTTATGAGGTTATAGTTTGTGATTGACAAAATGGTATGGCCTCTATAAAGGAGTTATCTCCAAGATGGCCACCACAGTAAACTACAAGTCCCATGATCCTCTCAGTAACAGCTCCTCCCTCTTATGCCCTGCTCCCAGTGATGATATAACAGACTGTCCTTCCCTGTTACCACAGTAATGACGTGTAACCTCCATCACTGCACATTACCTTACTGAGATGGCGTCTCATCACAACATCGGCCATACTGGATGCACTTCAACCAACCGACTACAGCCAAACATAGTGGTGATCACATGACCTGCCCATGCAAATGCAGAACATGTGATGCGGACATGTGACCAGCGGCCATCTTCTGTCCTGTGGACTGATCAAAGGGCCAGTAGCATTTTAATTTCGTCATTACAGTCTATGTCAAGGGAAATTGTATATGAATTATGCTGTTTCCTGGAATGTGAGATTTATGAGAAAACCATAATGTGTTAATTATGAGTCCTGAGAAAAGTCAAGGTAAGTGGGTGGGAGACAGGGGGTTATAGAATATAAGCATAAGAAGAGAAATATAATTTCAGCAGCAAGTTTAAAGGGGTTGACCACAAATACAAAACTATGAGAGGCCAAGTAGAAGACCCTAAAAGAGTCACATGTATTATACTTACTCTAGTAAAGTTTCTATGTAGTCACTGGAATCTGCGGGTCATGTGACCCAATGACAGCTGGACTTTGGACATCTGAAGGGGGCTGTGTATGTCCTAGGCATGCCCCTCCAATGACTGATATCGAAATGGTTTTCAAAAAAGGGGCATGCACACAGCAATGACTTACAGTTCCCTACATCTGTCAGAAGGCAGCACGGTACAGGAAGTCCAAGTGCACTGCTGGTGGGTCACTACTACAAAAATATAGTTGAGCATATTGGGGTTTTTTCATCTACACTAGAAAAGATTTGTAGAAGTGGTCAAACCCTTAAAGTTGAGTTTCATTATTGTTCCTGTTACACTCTAAGTGGTGCTGTTAACTAGAATTGAACTGAAACTATTTTGACCATCTCATGTTCCTGGATCATACATTGATTACATGTGGTGGCCATCATACACATCTGTATGTATACAGACATGGAAAATCGGGTGGAATTCTATTTAACAATGGTAACCTTGGTGTTTAGCAGCCAACAGGAGTGAAAATGGAGCCAAGGGCACCAATGATAAGGTCGGTTAGACTTAGATATTTGTGGTGTGTACTCACAAAGTCAAAAACAAGTAAGTGTGCACAAGAAAAGAACTGAATATGAGCGCCATCTTAGGGGGTGCAGGCGCTAAACTAGGATAACGATGACATATTGTGGGATAATGAGGACCATAGTGCACCTCTGAACCGGCAAGGTAACGACGGTGACGTCATAAGGACTAAGTGCGAAGGGGGAATTGTGTCCGTGTTGAAAAAGATGGGTGTGATCCAGGATATCTCCAAATGGGGGGAAAAAGTAAAGTAGGCGAGGGAGGTAGGGGCGCAAAGATCTCACCACACCGAACCGTCCCGATTAATGAAGAGCTATCGAATTGCTAGGTGAAAAAATTAATAAACAGACTTGTGTTACTATATAAAACTTGCCAACATTGTCATAGGGTGCCACTTCCGTAATTCACACTATGTAGGATGCCGCATGATGCTCAAGATACATAGTGAATATTGTGCTTCGGGAACCGTATTCCGACCAATTTCTTAAGCACGAGTTTTTAGATAACCTAGAAAATCAGTGTGTGCCCCACCGTAAATCAATCGCCTTAATAGACATCGACAATCATTCAATATTGTTGTTATGCCACTTTTAGATGATCACAATGGGAGAGGAAGTAGTTGAAATGTGGATAGTGAGCCACAGGGACGGTATAATTTCTATATCTACCATAATTATTATATGTCAAACAAGGAGGTAGCTGTGGCAGGCAGTTTCCCTGATTCTGCAAGATCAGCAATTCCGCACTGAATTATTTCTCGAAGAAATGAACAAACTAGATAGCGAAAGACATCCAAACCCAGATAAATGTCATTGTAAAAGCCATTCAATTTCTCTTGTCCCAGCAGGATTTAAAGTACATTTATATAACAGTTGTTTAATACACTGCAAGATATTGTAGCTTCTAGGGAGGGTTGTGTACTTATAGGGGGTTAGGGAACAAGAAATATCTAATGGTCGAGGATTTGAAACTTTTGTTATGTTTATAAGGTGGACAAAAAAAGACATGAATAAATCATGGAGATGGTTAGGATAGTATATAACATATTGACTTACCACCACCTAGTGGGATTTAGAGTATTTTCCAATTTACCAGGGTTGCTTTTAGGGGTGGTAAATTGGCCAGTGACCACCCCCACCAGTCAAAAAATTTTCAAGGTGGCAAAATTGATGGGACTCCTGCAGTGCTCCAAACTAAAGTATAAGTGTCATACATTTTTTTTTAAATTGGAAATTTAATTGCTCCCTTTCTGCCACCTTATAAAAAGACTGTCAGAGTACTATGGTGGTCATTTTATTATTGAACATTTTCACACTCAACTAGTTTATCTGGCTCTTTTTAAAAACTATCACTCAATTTTTTGCGATTGCTCAATTTGGGCATATCTTGGGAACCCCAACACTTTTCTGACTTGTATTCTTTCGTTTCCTGACGCTTTTTTTTGCACAATTTTTGCACATCCTCTAAACAAGTTCTCACTTTTGCGCATTCCATGAAACTGTGGAATCAGCTCATGAACCCTTCTTCGTCTGAGCCATTCCATTCAGCCCTTTCGCACAAAATCTAACATCCCAGTCTAAATTACCGCCAAATAATTGTGTGGCTCTCACAAATATGCACCCAGGTGACACTACTATGAATGCCCCCATTTTTTTGTATGGATTTCCACCGACCAATATGTTGGGGGCTATAAAACATCATCATCATGGAAATCATAAATGGGGACACCCTTCCAACATAGGACAGCTTTAGAGCCACTGAATATACAGGCACAGTGGTCAAAATGGTCATTGGAAAGCCCAACAGGGGATATTGACCTGGAATATGACTGGTTATTTCATTCGGATTCTCAGCTGGAGTCAATAACCATTGTGTTAACAAACACTTACTGCGATCTCTTAGTAGGGGATATTCCTTTAGTATGTAAGGGAATGTTTTGGAAGGAAAACCATTTTAAAAGTCACTTATAATGAAAAGGAATCGGCTTCCAAATCAACCCACCAAATATATGTAGCATTGTGTAGGCCACATCAAACATTATCTGTTCCTTAGAGATTAGGCAAATGTGATTCTCGATCCACCAAGGTATTGGGCACAACCTACTTTTTTTTGCCCACCATCACTTAAAACAATAATTGACATCCCCTTTAGAATTATGTTGTAGAAAGAAGAAAGCCACTTCTGGATGTCCATCTGATGAGGTTTTAATATTTTTTTCAAAAAATTTAAAAATTCCTGTCATACCCCTTAAATCACTTATTACATTGAAAGGAAATGTAATGTTTGTTTAAACATTAAATTCATATTTTTATCTGGGTTTATTTCTAAATACATATTATTTAACAACTCTCGCAATGTATCTACTTTCAAACACGGTCGCAATCTTGTCAGCAAACCATTGTTATCATAACGGATCAATCACATTATAAATTCCTTTTTCTCCATAGAAAAAGGGAAAAAATAAGAACTTAAATCTTGCTTTTATATTGTATCATGGCGGCAGCATACTATAATTTTGCCCTTCAGTTGTCATCATCCCACCGCAGAGGCTTTCAGTAGACTCGTTCTTGAGAACGAACATTTGGGTTAAACTCATTTACCTAAGTTCCTCAGTAATAGCGATGCCATGTAAGACATCTGTTACGACTCCAAAGGCTCTAATTTTTAATAGCAAATAACTAGTGTAACGGCATAAGATTAGAGGTTGTGTGGGACTTTGTTTTGTGCAGTGTTGGCTTCTGCTGGGTTTTTTTCTGCCAAAGACTTATATACATTAAAGTCGAAATGCACTAGGGCTCGAGAAAAAAAACGGAGAAAATCTTCTTATCTTGTCACAGTGTTTATACTCCCTTCTTGAGTTTGTGTCAGTGTCTCTAATGGTGGCTCTGACAATCAGCCCCGTTTTTCTTGACAATAAAAAAAACTTGCTGACTAAATAATCGCCTATTATTACAGTCCTAAATAAGTGCCACTGGCAGGCGCTGGGTAAAGGCAAACTGTCTCCTCTAGACAAATTGTAATGCTTTTTCTTATTTCCACATAGGGAGAATCGCATACTAATTTCTCGTCTAACAGCACTCTGGCAGGAAACGCATTTTCGCTATTTTACATTGTGTACTATGACCTGTTGAGTTTGGCTTTGTGTCCAGAAATTAGAGATTCAAAGCAAAAAATTTAAGCTGATCGCTTTTGGAAAATTCCTACTGCTTCCGGGGGTGGGGTGGGGGGTTGGGGTGGGGGGGGATTGGATGGGTTTCCATAAATGTTGGCAATGGAACTTGGCTTCTTTTTTACCATTCCACTTAGTGCAATATTCCAAGATGTACGAGATGAATATTGAGCTTTACATACAAAACCTGGTTCTGATATACTTTGTAGTAGTCTTTTAGTCTATATGTGACTATGTTTTGGCCACTGATATGATGTGATCTGTATTGATGGTCTGTATGGATTCTAGAACTTTGTTCTGCTTTCTCTGGGGTATAGTGAAAACAATAATATACAACATTCCAAAAATAAAAAGTGATTGAAGCTCAGGGTCATGTGACCTTTATGGTTGGGAATGTATCGACCCGTCATAGCACACTTCTACATGTTTTGGGCAATTAATACTAGAGACCAAAGACATCTACAATAGCCCTTCCTAAAGGTGATTGTGAGGCCTGACAGATCAGAGAGCAGATATAAGATGATGATGAGACTGCTGTCTTGTAAACCCCTCAATACTTGATACAGTTTGCTGGCTGGGAGCCTGGTAATTTTATTTTGCTGGCTGGGAGCCTGTAAAGAGTGAAGTAGTAATTTTTAATTATAAAGCAGATTGGGAATTAGTATTAAACAGCCTATGGCAGGCAGTGTGGGCAAAGCTATGGCACGGGTGCCAGAAGCGGCACTCAGACGCCCCTTTTGCAGGCACCGGCCCTCCTCCCGCACACCAGACAGGACTCAAAGAAACTTCCCCAGTTCCCGAGCAACTTAAAAGATGCTACATTCAGTAATATCTTCATGTGATACTTACTTCGCTACTACGGAATGTAGGAAGAGGGAGAATGAGTAGACAGGGAGACGAATTATCTTTGCAGAACCTTCCTGCTGGCCCCACGATTCTCTGAGTACAGAGGGACACTGGAAAGAAGCTAAAATGAGGCAAATTGTCCTCGGAGGCCAATATGATCAAACATTTGTGAGGGAACGAAACAATAAGATACTGATTTAATTTTGGTTGGCACTAAACTCGCGATAATATAAGGGGGGGTTTTGCTTGCAGTTTGGAACTGGACCTATGGGAACCTGCTCTAGTGAAAATGTGAAATCTTATGACGAATTCCCTTGAAGTTCTTAACGGGAACCCGTTTTGAGCCTCCTCTACTGTTCCCACAGACAATAAGGCTTACTCCAAACTGTTTTTATAAAACTTTATAAAATGAGGGGGGGAACTGCTCTCTGTGCTAAATCCACTACCCAGGACAACAGAACACAAGCTGTAGGTTAGTCAGGACACTTAATATATAAGTTATTGTGTTTTAACTCCACTAAATGCTTAGAATTTTTTATAAAAATAGTCTGGGTATAAGCTGTTGACTGTCTATGTGGAAAAGAGAAGGCTTAAAAAGGATATGCTGTGACAGTTTCCCTTTAAGTTCTCATAAACCAGTTTGGTTGAGTACGGTTATATGCTAACCTTATCTGCAGTGCACAGTAAATCACTAAGTGGATTAGCATATCACTTTTGATGGTTAATTGTCCATGGTCTGAATAAAGGCCACCCCCATCTGACATTGCATTTATGGAGCTATTTTAGTTTTGAGGGTTCTTGTTACTGTTTTTCCCTTGTATCCTGGTATCTATTTATCGGACAGTTCTATTTTGTGCCTATATGTCCAACAGTTTTTATACATTACATGGTGGAAAATACTACTGTAAAAAATCTTATGAAATATTATACTATTCATGGTTTTGTACCATCCATCATCTGTTTAAGGTGCCCTAAAATCTCTTTAGGTAGGTCTGTCACATTACCCACCTCACTCCTTTTCTTACTTACCATGGGATCATCACTCCCTGATGACGTCATGAGCAGGAATGATCCTCGGGAAAATGCACAGCATCAATAGCGGATGTTACCAGTGGGGTTGAGCTTTCAGGTTTGGATCCTGAATGGCCCGAAATAAGTACATACATGTTACAATAAGTAAACCTACTCATATCAGGACTATACAGCCTATGCACGTTCACTATCTTCATCTGGTCAAGAGATCTATTTTATAATTTTACGACTTAATTGTGAAACTACTATAAGAAAATCTAGTAAACAATTTGATGGAAACATAATTTCTTACCTTTTTCTGTATTGCACACACAGTAATAATTGAAAAACTGTTACAATACTCGATGATTATTCTGGGTCTTTTGTCTTATTTAACATTTACCTGTATCAATCACGATTTGGGGTTCAAGCATAAATTCTTTTTTGGAACTACGAGACCTGGATGAAAATCTTGTCATCTTTCTCCTGACACTAAATTGGGTTCATCCTCAACCACAATATTATTTCTCTTCAATGGAGAGGTTTTTTTGCAGGTGAGGGGGACCGCGCCATGGGGCCACTTGTGCCCCTCATATGCAATTTAATGCCTTGAATTGGGAAAGGAATGAAGTGCAAAAGGGGGAAAGCATGGATAGAGCCGCTTCAGTCCAGGTTGAATTGCCTGGATGAGATTTATAGCGAAGTCTGTTTATTTGCAAGACTAGGAAGGCTTGGCCTGTTTTTTGAATGCATTTGAACTCCAATACCCATGAACATTCGTTCTAACAAACAATAATGTAGTCAGGACACTCTGAATTTCTTAGACATTCGGATTTATTTTGTAACTGAGGGCATCGAATAACACTACTACCGCAAGGAGACATCGGTTAACGCTCTCCTTCATGCTACTCTTTCCACACCCTTCTCATACATCCGTGCAATCCCTACCTGTCATTTCCTGGAGAGCAAGGGATTTGCGATCCCAGACGAGTTTTGAAAAAGAATCCTGATTTAAAGGAACTGTTCTGGACCTCAGAATGTTCAGGAGGGGATATGTGGAGCAAGAGTCGATCGTAGATCCCTCCAGTCCTGACCCAACAAAAGAGTACGCCCACATGCAAACAAGGCTCAGAAATTATCACCCATTTACAATGCATTTTTCCCCCCCATTGCATGCAATTAATAAGATTCTTGAAACGTTTCTGGCAATACGTTTTGGTCTGACCACTGAAATTTGCAAAACTACATTTCAAGTGTTCCTCAAATAACGTCTCAGAGGGCTGTATAGTATCGTAAATATGCTAGTGAGTGAGTCACTATCACCCCCGCAAAACCCACAAACTAATCTAATCTTTGGATCGAAAGGGGCCTGATTGGGGCTTCATTCCCTCTCTCCGTGTGGACATTGTTCCATTTCCACAGATGGTAAAATACACCAAACCTTTCAATATCTTTTTCCTATCAGGGGAACGGAGTTTTTAATATCGTCGCACTTTGTGCACTGCAGTACCACGGGGTGGTCGCATTGTGGGCTGCCCCTGTGGACCTGAAATCGTTGGTATGACTAATACACGAGATTGAGGGTCCGTATAACAAGGAACATCTGAGGATATTAGTAGGCAGAGGGCAACTCCTTCCCCACGGACTTAGGGAAGATATCGAAATTGAAAACCCATTCCTAACATTTCTTGACGCACCATAACACAGATGGCCAATAGATCTCGACGAGCTTACGGTTAGATAGCAGATCATTCTGGGCTGAGGTGGTGACAGCCTTTAGAACTCGAAAGAATTAGAGTAAAAGGATAGTTAAATTAGACTACCACATTCCCCTCTGGAACTTAATGCAAAACTTTCATTCATTCTGCCCCTACATTATAACCTTTATCCCACATTGCTGGTTTTTAATGAGTCTGGTAGTTCCCTTTTAGTGTTTGGTAAGGTCTATATGTTGTTATGGCCGAATGCAATTAATTGGCTTGATATTGGGCTATAAACAATTATGTGGGTCGTACTGGTGATACTCAGCCTATACTCTCTTTTCTCCTTGAAGGCAGATCTTCGTGTGCGAGTGATCGCATATTGACTTATGAGTTGATCGAATATCGAGTATCCTGGCTTTGCTTATGAGGATCAATTTGGTATCATCACTTTGTGAGTCGTCTTCTTGTGGGGGTGTTCTCACTAACTTAATGTACTTGTACATTTACCGTCTTACTTTAGCATTTTGTAATTCGTTATTCATAGTGTTGTGGGGCAAATTTACAGAGGTTATCCACCCCCCCTAGCGTTACCACATTTTTTTGTCTTCAAAATTCCTTTTTTTTGCACTGCCACACTTTTTCTTTCTCTCCCACACCATCATTTACTTATTAATTAATATAGGTGTTAATCTTCATGTTCAAAACTACCATTCTCCATACTCTCCACCATTATTGCCTCACTTGCATTCAATTCGTCTCTCACCTCAGCCTCTTTTTGCAACGTACGGCTACGTCACGTTGTTTATATCCTTATCTGGATATTTACAATAATGTTGATATACTCCTAATTTATATTCATATTCATATACACATTTTATTAATATATCATTGCTTATATTTTATCATGTCTCAACATCTATAAAGACGACGCACCCACACACCATCATCCACTCATCATGCAACACCATTCACTTACTCTATCTCTCACCACATTAACGCTTTTGGAATTCAAAAAATCTTTTGTAGCTAAGTAGCATTTCACACAAATGTTTGTCCTGTAGGGCATTTGCAAGTGTCTATTGATATTTTCATGTATTGAGTGGTCACTTTGTTTGTGTCTTTTGTATTTTGTTTCACACATTTTAGGTCTCTCATCACAAATATCGCTGCCTATAGCACATTTCGGATACACCATTTATGTGCTCGGTGACATCCCTCATGATCCATAATAACCAATTTCTCTTCACATGTTGTAACCACCTATAGGTCACTTAAGCCTCCTCTCTTCTACACATCTCATTGGTATGGTGGGCTTCTTTCTTGCCACTAAGTTGACACTATGGGGCACATTATTACCTTACCACCCGCCCCAATTCGCTATCACGCGGCGCGTCTCTGCACAGGATTCGGGCCGTCTGGGATTTAGATGGTAGTTCCTCCGCCGTCCACCCGGTGGCGCTGCATGCAGCGCCGAAAACATCTTAACCCCCCGGATTGCCACCATCCCATAGAAGGTGGAAGGTGGCGCTCCCCAAGCGTCTCATTTCCGTGATATTTAAATGCGGCGTTTTTCCGAATATTAGTACGGGTTTCACAGTTTGATCGTTCGGGGGAGACCACACCACGCCCCCCCGATGTTCCCTGTCGCCGCATGCCGGCTCACACCGATGCGCCACAATCGCTCCAGCGCGTGCCAGCCAAAACCCGGGGCAATTCATTCAGCTACAACGGCGCAACATCAGGAAATATTTTTGGTAACACGTCGGGAAAACGCGAATCGTGCACCTTAGTACATTACCCCACCCACCCCTATCCCTTCAATGCCTATACGTCCACTTTAATAACCTCTTTACTATTAAGATTCTCTATGCATTTAATTTTTTTGCAAATCTTGATTATGCACTTTTTAATTTGAGTACTTGTCACTTAGTAATTAATATATTTCTTATAGTAGGCACATGTCACTTTCGTTTTAATAACATAATTAATATATGTGCCCACACTGTTGCCCTTCACCTGACTGGCCAGGCGAATTGCGCATTGCTTCGGCGCATGCGCGGTCTCGGTCGCGGTCCCCGCACTTCCGGTCACGATGAGCGCACGAGTGCGCGTCATTCTTCTTCCGTAACTCCGGTTCTCCGCCCCTTGATTCCGAATGCGCCGCGGCAATGCGCTCAGTACACACCTGCCATTCATCAATGTCCAGTAACCTATTGGTCCCTATTTGTCGGAATTTGTCACATGTCTGTTGTTATTTATGTAGATATAGTGGTCCCACCACACCACGCACACCCCCCCAGGAAGAAGCGACGCGAACTGCTTCGGGGTGCTGTTGGTGGTGTCAAATGACGTCCCTCCCTAGTAGCTTTTCATCATGTCACGCGCCCGGTGGGTTAATTTCGAATATACAGTTACTCGTAATATGTATTTATGGCTATTTATAGTCTGAGTCTTTACATCTGATTGACTTTTTGGAACCACAACACTCTCTTTGTGTCTTGTGGAATATTTTATAGGTTTTATTAAGATTATGTGTCTTGATTGCTGTAAATAATTTAGCAATAAGATTCAGTTCTTGTTATTTTGATTCCCAACAATTAGTCCTTTGTCGTTGTTGGGATAGATTGTTGTCCTATATGCCTCTTTTGTATTGCTGCTTATTAACTATCATTCACTGTGCGAAAATAAATGTCCTGCATAATTACCATTATACTTGAGTATAATGCCGATAATCCGACCAGATAATAGCCGATGCACCTAATTCTTTAATTACAGAAAAAAACCTTAGGAAACTTATTGACTCAAATATAAGCCTAGGTGGGAAATACATTGGTCACGAGTCGCCCGTATTTGCTGTCATTCAATCCGCCCCTATTTACAGTCAGCCTCCTGCCCAGAATAGCTAGAAGCCCCATTCTCCACCTCCAGCAAACCTGGATCCCTTTACCTCCAGTATATGCTAACCACCACTCCCTTTTTCCCCAGTATATAGCTACCAGTCCACTGCCCCACAGTATATAGCTAACAGTCACCTGCTTTCCACCAGTATATAGCCAGCTTCCTGCCCTCTAGTATATAACCCACCCTGCACCCACTAGATAGCAAGCCCCAGAAAAACCCCTGCCCCCCGTTATGCAGTCAGCCAGCCCTAACTCCAGTTATAGCTAGCCAACCACATGCCCCCCCCGTATAACTGCCTGCACTGCACCCCCCACATATGCCAGCTTCTTGCTCCCAGTAAGATAGTCAGATTGTCGCCTGGCACCCAGTATATAGCTCTCCAGCCCCCTTCCCCCAATATATAGCTGCTAGCCCGCTTCCTCCCCCTAATCAGCCAGCCACCCCGCCCTCGAGTATATAGCCAGCCATCCCGCATATATAGCCTGACACCCACCAGTATTTAGCCATCATTCCCTGCCCCCAGTATATAGCTAGCCAGGCACCCCTCAAGTATATAGCCAACAAGCCCCCTGCCCACAGTTTGATAGCATATAGAAATAATAACACTCATTCCACCTTTCCGACCCCCCCCCCCTCCCATTTGTTTACATCAATTGAACTCATAGTGTGTGCCCTTGAGCGTGCTCTGACCTTTCACTCCAGTGACGAATCAAGAAGAGGACCTGCAGGGGGAATAGACGAGTACCAAGTTATTTTTTATACCCTAGTATAAGTCAGTGGGGCTTGTTTTTGTTCCATCACAAAAATTGTGAAAAACTTAGCTTATGCTGCTAGTATATGTGTACTTTTTCACAGTTTTTTGTATATTCTGCTCGAAATCCAAATTCACCAAAGCAAATACTAATCCTTCTTCTGCTAGATCCCCTAAGCACATACTCATATTTTTTCATGCATGATAGGCCGTATTTTCGCCTTGACATTTGATTTGTTGGCTAAGATAAACATCCGTCTTTGGACGGAGCCACATATTTACAATCCCCCCCCCATCTTTGGAAGTTTTGACTGCCCCCAATAGAATCATATTGTGAATCAAGATAAGAGTCGTTAATTGGACAGAATCCATAAAAAGCCCGCACAATAATATACTGATTATCAATTCCCTCCCGAAGATGAATATGTTTTGCCAAATCACGCAAACAGCCGCTTTCCGGTTGCAAAAACGGATTTTAGCGGCAGATGCTCAGTGGGCTGAATTGCCATTGGTATATTACCGTATAAATCAGACGTCTTTTTTGTTAGATATCAGTCTGCAGGCATGCCTCATCATGTGTGCTGCCCTAATCCTCGCTTTTGTCTCTTTCTCTTCCCCACTATGCTAGAGCATCTCGAGCCAGATGAGAGACGGGCCAAACCGTGTCAGATCTCGAAAAGCGTTCTCTTCACAGTTCTCATCCAATCTCCGACTCCCATACAACCGCAGATGGTTCCCGCTTGTCGCATCTGGGTTCATATTCTTTTCTACATGCCTCTGACTGCAGGGAGATTAAAAATCGCAGGTGTTGTGATTGTTATAACATTTTAATTGTTGCCTCGTAATGTCAAGATTATTTCTTTTTTTCGCGAGCCGCTGAATGCATGTCAAATATTTCGCACAAATTTAGCTTGACTGAATGCCTTAGAAGTTTCAATCTTTTTCTTTCTTTTTTTTTCTTCTCGTACTTTGATTGTGTCAGTATCTTCCCCCAGAATAAAAGATCGGAATCTGTCAGAGAGATGAATCTGCAGACAAATCTCCTTTAACAACTGGCAGCCTTTAATAAAAAAAAAACTCTCCCTGCTATGGTGTGTTTACGTGTCAGTTATCGGAGACGATTGTAATTTAGTTACACTCACATTCTTACAGATTTACATTCCGTTTCCGTATTATGCTCAAGATGGGTTTGTCATTACAAATAACCAGTGTCCTGAACTCATTGGAAACCACATCCTACGACAGTGAAGGTGAATATTCTGCGATTGCCTGCACTCAGGAAAGGACAGAGGCAGACAGACTACAGTTTTTGTGCTCGTTTCTACAGGATTAAGTGACCAAAAGAGCCTTACTTCTCTGGCATAATCTGTGCATCTAAAACTTTACATAAATTTGCCTTAATAGAACCTATCACATTTTGTTCTCAATTACACCACTACAGTAGGGTATTTCTAGATTCCCTGTTTTATGTGACGTCTTCAACCCATTTGCCCCATAAAATATACTCTCTCTTCGCACCTCAGTTTACACGAGTCAATTTTATTGGTAACTATATTAGCTAAGAAAACCATAGCAGCTGTGATGGTGCGCAAGTGTCCCCCCAAGGGGCCCTGGCGTCTCACCTGAAACACTAAAGAATGGAGGATTTTGCCAACCATTAATACTACATATTGAGCTGCACATCTTTTGGCGCATAATATTTAATACAGAGGCACATCTTCCACAGTACACCGCAGAATAGCAGCTCAATCAGCCTCAGGGGAGAGGGTGGGGCCAGCTAATGATAGAACTAGGGTTCTCTCATCTGTAATTCCTTCTTTCTACTTCCCCCCATGGATCTGCAGCAAACTGGCAGACCCGTCTGTTTGAAGTGTACAAATGTTAAATATGTGTCCAAATACACTCATGCAGGGGATGCAGCACCATCTCTAGCCTTGCCAGTTTACGCCCCGATTTTCACGCGGCAAGCTGAACTGGGCCATGAAGCTGGGTAATGGGAAGGTGGCAGGAAAGGCTTTGCTCCCCCTTAAAGAGCTGCAAAGCACGGCCAGTCCTGAAACCCCCCAACATTATGGCACATGTTGACCACATTCCATTGTTCTAATGACCATGATCGTAGACATGGTAAACATGTCTGAGCCACATTTATCACTTGTTTTTTCTGTTGTTTTTGCGCCTTTTTCGTTTAGCGCACGTTTTTGCGCCATTTTTGCGATTAACGTCACATTCCGCCACTAAATAACCACCTTTTCCCTCATCATCGTTCATTTCCAGAATGTTTTGCCGCGCCTAAAGGATTACAGCACGTCGACACTTTTGCATCGGCGCAAAAACGGGGCCGCAAAAACACTCCAGCCAGGCCCGCAGTGCTGGCGTTAATTAGGAAGAAGCACTGAGCCCTTTGGCAGAACAGCTCATTTCTAGCAGCAAAGCCTCGCAGCAACTGGAACATATAATAGATCCATTAGATAACCTTAACGACCGGAAGCTGCAGCCTCTATTTTATCTACAGTTACTAGCACCTTTCTATTTTACAAAATATATCTGCAAAACGCTGACCTTCCTGAAGATAAGAGCAAAGAAGTATTGGCACAATCTTTGCTGCTGCGTGGAATGTTGCAGATACTACAAAACAAGTGCCCCCATGTAATTCTGGCACAGTGTCTGAGGGGATATTGTCTGCAGAACTTTACAGGTGCGCAGGAGCCATCACTGTGGGGGATCCCCTCCAGGAGAAGCCCCCTGCGAGGAGTCCGGGTGCAGGGTGCACACACCTGGTGCGGCTGTGAGCGTTAATCTTCATTCTGGGCTGTGGGAGAAAGCCGAGAGGAGCTTGTAGCAAGGATCACATGTAAGTGCCCGAATCTCACTTGCGCCTAAACTGCGCCTAAACTGTTTTTAAGTAAAGTGTGCACTAATAAAGCGGCAGAAAATATACTTAACACAGTTGTTGTAGCTTGTGATTTCTGGCAAAACAGTGCGCCCGAATTTAGCGCACTACTACACTTAGCGCACAAAAGTGATAAATGTGGCCCTGTGTATTCAGCAGGTTGCGGGAAGGAGGTTAGTGGAACTGCCGTTTGTTGAGATAATTTGGGGGCCCACGTCAATCATTTAGTCATGACACTCTTCCTATTATAAGTCATGAATATGAACCATAAAATACAACTTTAAATGCAGGCAGCCCCGTGGTACGTACTAATAGGTTCTGTAGATTTGTTCTTAATTCGTCATTTGTATGTAAAGCGGAACTGTATATTGATTAATCATTGTAAACCCCAACAAAACCAAACTTTTTTTGGTCTCTCTGACAATTGTATTTTAAAAATTGGGTGGTCCAGAAGAACCAGGATGAACCATAAATCTTAGTGCAGGACACGTTGTGGAATTAAGTAGTTATAGCTATGCTTAAAACCTAGTGACCTCAAAGACAGTTAAAATACCAACATCCAAGGTCCGTTTGTACCCCAGGGGTTGGTCCTGATGTAGTCAGGTTTTCTGTATGTAATGGGGCTGGCCGTCAAATACATCATGAGGCATATTTATAAGGGTCTCTGCCCACGTCAGCACTTGTGATTATTTGCCATACACCCTCCGTCACTTGCAGGACAGTGGGCATGAAGGGCGGTAACTCGGCGGCTGAGTAGAGGGACCGCATACGGTCCCCGCGCCCTGTCGCATTTGCTGCTTTCCCTCGGACTTTCAACATGTAAAGGGTGGAAGCCTCATGATGGATCGTTACTGCAAAAATGCTGTGCAGGGCGCACAAGCCGCCGGCATATGATAACTATCCCCCAACGTAATGCATTATTTCACAGAACACTCCTTTTAAAGATGGGTGCTTACTCATTAATCCCAGGCACAGCTGACTGTGGTAAATTCTGTTATAGTTTGTTTTTAGGGGCCCCTTCTTCTTACCAAAATCACTTTTAAGATTTTACCAGAGTGCAAAGGCTCGGGTGGCCTTCCCAAAGCCCCTCTGTGCTGGAACTTCCACAGCTGTTTACAGCTTCGTCGGTAGCATTTCCCATTTACCAATGTGGAAGCTGTACAATGCCCGATTTCGCATTTTCCTGACGCGTTACCCCCAAATATTTCTGATTTGCGCCGATTCCCCTGCATTGCCCCCTGATTTTGGCGCAAACCGCGATCGGATTTTGGCGCATCGGCCTGGCCAGGAACTCGACGTACATCGGGGGCGTGGCCAAACGCAAACCCGACGGTATTCGGAGAACGCCATTTTTTAAAATTTGTCGCTCACCGTGCTTTACCTTCATTCATCCCCTTCTCCGGTGGTACTCCATTGCTTTCCTACGATTCTCTTCATCGCAGCAGCGCCCCTGTGGGACGTTGGAGGAACTACTTGATAATCCGTCCACCCAATCCACCGCCGAGAACTGCCCTGCTCGATCCGAATGGGCCGGTTAAAGTAAAATCAGCCCCAAATTCGCTAAAATGAATAAGATACATACAGTCAGGGGTCAAGGATGTGCTTGAGGATAGCTCGAGGAAGGTGGACACAGGCCTGTGGCATTGCAATGTCCTGTGAACTACAATACGGAGGGCTCTGGTATGCTGTCACTCTGTGACCCAAATGCATCGTGATTCTATATTATATCATATCACAGATATAGAAAAAATTATTATAAAAAGGACTTTACCGCAAAAGAAATTAGAATAACCGGATGCAAATAAAGTGTACGGCTCGACACTAAGATGAGCGACACTAAAATGCTCGGGTACTTCGTTTCGAGACGAACTTTTCTCCCGATGCTCCGAGTGCTCGTCTCGAATAACGGAACCCCTTTGACGTCAATGGGAGAATCGATGCATCTTTTCAGGGCACCAAGGACTCTGCCAGGAAGCTTGGCCAAACCCTGGAACTTTCAGAACAGGATGGAAACACCAAACGGAATGGACAGGAACACAGCAGGGGCACATGCATGGATGCCTCTGAGCTGCTTAATCGCAACCATTATCCAAATTATGGCCAACATCATGGCCATGACAGAGTGACAGAATAAGCTAGATAGCATCTAAACATCAATAATTGACCCTGACACTATAGGGGACGGCATGCAGAGGCAGCGGCAGCAGGCTAGAGAGTGTCATGCGACTACCCTCAATGGCCATGGCTCCACACCACATGGGTGGACGAGAGGAACCAAGGAGGTGAGCAATGAATCGGCTCAAATAATATCTGGTACATATAAAAGTTTTGCAGTATTATTTTGTCGGATTAGCACCGCAGGGTGGCGACAAAGTTCAACATGGATCCATGAAACAACCCAAAATTCTGGTCCTGACACAGCTCGAGCTTTTTTTTTTTCTAATACAGAGGCAGATCAGCTGATCTGGTGATTGGCAGGATGACCCGCCTCTGCCAGTGATTGGCTGGGTGTTCTTTTGTAGAATTTCCTGTAATGTTAAACATTAAATATCATGATTTTTACTGGGGTTTATATTCTAAAATACAGTATTAATTTAACAACTCTCGAAATGTATCTACTTCTAAAGAAATCGTCTGAATCTTGTCAGCTAACCAATTGTTATCATAACGGATAATCACATTATAAATTCCTTTTTCTCCATAGAAAAAGGGAAAAAATAAGAACTTAAATCTGCTTTTATATTGTATCATGGCGGCAGCATACTATAATTTGCCCTTCAGTTGTCATCTCCCACCGCAGAGGCTTTCAGTAGACTCGTTCTTGAGAACGACATTTGGGTTAAACTTCATTTACCTAAAGTTCCTCAGTAATAGGCTATGTCTATGTAAGACATCTGTTACGACTCCAAAGGCTCTAATTTTAATAGAAAATAACATAGTGTAACGGCATAAGATTAGAGGTTGTGTGGGACTTCGTTTTGCAGTGTTGGCTTCTGCTGGGTTTTTTTCTGCCAAGAGACTTATAATACATTAAAGTCGAAATGCACTGAGTGCTCGAGAAAAGAAAACGGAGAAAAAATCTTCTTATCTTGTCACAGTGTTTACTCCCTTCTTGAGTTTGTGTCAGTGTCTCTAATGGTGGCTCTGACAATAGCCCCGTTTTTCTTGACAATAAAAAAAACTTGCTGACTAAATAAATCGCCTATTAATTACAGTCCTAAATAAGTGCCACTGCCAGGCGCTGGGTAAAAGGCAAACTGTCTCCTCTAGACAAATTGTATGCTTTTTCTTATTTCCACATAGGGAGAATCGCATACTAATTTCTCGTCTAACAAGCAGTTTCCTGGCAGAGGGAAAACGGATTTCGCTATTTTACATTTGTATATTGACCTGGTTGAGTTGCTTTGTGTCCAGAAATTAGAGATTCAAGAAAAAAAATTTAAGCTGATCGCTTTTGGAAAATTCCTAGTGCTTCAAGGGGGTGGGGGGGGGGGGGAGGGTTTCAGATATGTTGGCAATGGAACACAAATTCCCTATTGTACAGATGTTCCTTTTTTACCATTCTACTTAGTTTGTAATATTTTAAGATGTACTCAATGACCGGCTTTACAAATACTCTATAGTCTATATGAGACTATGTTTGACCACTCAGTGATTGTGATCTGTATTGCGGTTCATGGTATTATCTAGAACTTTTGTTGCTGATTGTCTGGGGTATGGTTAAAACAATAATATCCAACATTCCAAAAATAAAAAGTGATTGGAGCTAGGAGGTCACGTGACCTACTAGAGACCAAAGACCATATGCTGTAGACCTTTCCTGAAAGGTGAATATGTGGGGCTCTGACAGAGCAGAGAGCATATAATAATGATGATGAGACTGCAGTCTTGTAAACCCCCCCACAACTTGATACAGTTTGCTGGTTGGGAGCCTCGTAAATTTTTACGTACTTTTACAAGTGAGTGGAAGCAGTAATGTTATTTATAAAAGCAGATTGGGAAGTAGCATTAAACAGCCTGTTCTAAGGTGAAAATGTGAAATCAGATTCCCTTTAAGTTCTTAAATTGAACCCTTTTTGAACCTTCTCCATATTCCCACAGACAATAAGTGGCTTATCCCCAAACAGTTTTTATAAAACTTCTGACATTAGTGGTAAAACAATAACTTATATTAAAGTTGACCTGACTCCCAGCCAGCTTATATCCAGTGTCCCTGCAGGTTGTTCAGCATAGAGCAGTGAGGTACTCCCCCCCTCCTCAATAAGAATAATAATAATAATTATTTATTTATATCGCACACACAGATTACGCAGCGTTGCACAGAGCTTATCAAATCAGTCCCTGTCCCCAATGGGGCTCACAATCTAATCAACCTACCAGTATGTTTTGGAGTGTGGGAGGAAACCAGAGGACCCAGAGGAAACCCACACAAACACAGAGAGAACATACAAACTCTTTGCCGATGTTGACCCTGGGACCTCCTCAGTACTAATCTTTGAGTTAAAAAAAAACCTCCTCCTCCCCATTACTCCATGACCCCACCTCTGTTTCCTACTCTTGCAGATATATTGAAGACATGCTGGAATGAGGTGACTGGGAGGTGAAGTTATTTTTTTGTTCAAAAACACAGATAAGAGATAAGAGGAGGAGCAAGGGAGGGGAACTCGGCTCTGTGCTAAACACTGCCCAGGGACACAGGACAGAAGCTGGTAGGGAGCCAGGAAAACTTAAATATAAGTTATTGTTTTAACCACTAATGCTAGAAGTTTTATAAAAATAGTTTGGGTATAAACTATTTACTGTCTGTGTGGATATGGAGGATGCTTAAAAAGGATAGCTGGTGACAGGTTCCCTTTAAGTTCTCATGAAACCAATACAGTAAAATGCTTAACTTATCTCCAGTGCACAGTAAATCACTAAGTGGATGTAGAATATCAGTTTGTGATGGTTAATTGTCCATGGACTGAAGAAAGGCCACCCCCATCATGACATTGCATTTATTGGAGCTATTTAGTTTTGAGGGTTCTTGTTACTATTTCCCTTGTATCCTGGTATCCATTTATCTTGAACAGGTCTATTTTGTGTCCAAACAGTTTTTATATCATTATATGGCGGAAAATACTACTGTAAAAAAACCTTATGAAATATTATCACTTTACTATTCAATGGTTTTGTGCCATCCATCATCTGTTTAAGGTGCCATAAAATCTCTTTAGGTAGGTCGGGGTGGGGGGGGATTGGGTTTCAGAAATGTTGGCAATGGAACTTGGCTTCCTTTTTTACCATTCCACTTAGTGCAATATTCCAAGATGTACGAGATGAATATTGAGCTTTACATACAAAACCTGGTTCTGAGATACTTTGTAGGAGTCTTTTAGTCTATATGTGACTATGTTTGGCCACTTAGTGATTGTGATCTGTATTGATGGTCATGGGATTATCTAGAACTTTTGTTTCTGATTGTCTGGGGTATAGTGAAAACAATAATATACAACATTCCAAAAATAAAAAGTGATTGAAGCTCAGAGGTCATGTGACCTTTATGGTTAGGGAATGTATCGACCGTCATAAGCACACTTCTAGCATGTTTTGGCAATTAATACTAGAGACCAAAGACCATCTACAATAGGCCCTTCCTGAAAGGTGAATATGTGAGGCTCTGACAGATCAGAGAGCAGATAATAATGATGATGATGAGACTGCTGTCTTGTAAACCCCTCAATACTTGATACAGTTTGCTGGCTGGGAGCCTGGTAATTTTATTTTGCTGGCTGGGAGCCTGTAAAAGAGTGGAAGTAGTAATGTTAATTATAAAAGCAGATTGGGAATTAGTATTAAACAGCCTATGGCAGGCAGTGGTGGCAAAGCTATGGCACGGGTGCCAGAAGCGGCACTCAGACCCCTTTTTGCAGGCACCCGGGCACTCATCCCGCACACCAGACAGGACTCAAAGAAACTTCCTCCAGTTCCGAGCAACTTAAAAGATGCTACATTCAGTAATATCTTAATGTGATACTTACTTCGCTACTACGGAATGTAGGAAGAGGGAGAATGAGTAGACAGGGACGAATTATCTTTGCAGAACCTCCTGCTGGCCCAACGATTCTCTGAGACAGAGGGAACTGGAAAAGAGCTAAAATGATGCAACATAGTCATCAGGAGGCCAATATGATCAAACATTTGTGAGGAACAGAAGATAAGTACTGATTAATTTTGGTTGGCACCGCGATAATTAAGGGGGGGTTTGGCTTGCAGTTTGGGAACTGGCCTATGGGAACCTGCTCTTAGGTGAAAATGTGAAATCTTTATGACGAATTCCCTTGAAGTTCTTAACGGGAACCCTTTTTGAGCCTCCTCTATGTTCCCACAGACAATAAATGGCTTACTCCAAACTGTTTTTATAAAACTTTATAAAATGAGGGAGGGGAACTCGGCTCTGTGCTAAACACTACCCAGGGACACAGAACACAAGCTGGTAGGTAGTCAGGAACACTTAAATATAAGTTATTGTTTTAACCACTAATGCTAGAATTTTTTATAAAAATAGTCTGGGTATAAGCTGTTGACTGTCTATGTGGAAAAGGAGAAGGCTTAAAAAGGATAGCTGGTGACAGGTTCCCTTTAAGTTCTCATGAAACCAGTTTGGTTGAGTACAGTTATATGCTAACCTTATCTGCAGTGCACAGTAAATCACTAAGTGGATGTAGCATATCACTTTGTGATGGTTAATTGTCCATGGTCTGAATAAAGGCCACCCCCATCATGACATTGCATTTATTGGAGCTATTTAGTTTTGAGGGTTCTTGTTACTGTTTCCCTTGTATCCTGGTATCTATTTATCCGGACCAGGTCTATTTGTGCCTATATGTCCAAACAGTTTTTATATCATTATATGGTGGAAAATACTACTGTAAAAAAATCTTATGAAATATTATACTATTCAATGGTTTTGGTAACCATCATCTGTTTAAGGTGCCATAAAATCTCTTTAGGTAGGTCTGTCACATTACCTCACCTCACTTTTCTTACTTACCATGGGATCATCACTCCCTGATGACGTCATGAGCAGGAATGATCCTCGGGAAAATGACAGCATTAATTGCCGATGTTACCAGTGGGGGTGAGCTCTCAGGTTTGGGATCCTGAATGGGCCAGAAATAAGTACTACATGTTACAATAAGTAAACCTACTCATATCAGGACTATACAGCCTATAGCACGTTCACTATCTTCATCTGGTCTAAGAGATCTATTTTATAATGTTTACGACTTATATTGTGAAACTACTAAGTTAAAATCTAGTAAACAATTTGATGGAAACATAATTTACCTTTTCTGTATTGCACACACAGTAATAATTGGAAAAACTGTTACAATACTCGATGATTATTCTGGGTTCTTTTGTCTTATTTAACAATCATTCACTGTGCGATAATAAATAATAAATGTCATGCATAATTACCATATATACTTGAGTATAAGCCGACCAGAATATAAGCCGAGGCACCTTATTTTATTACAGAAAAAATTAGGAAAACTTATTGACTCAAATATAAGGCTAAACCCCCCACTCAGTGGCAACAAGCCCGTTCACCTCGGCCGTGCACACCACTGCTCCTTTCCCCCTGTTGTCAGCTGCGAGTCAGCCGCCCTGCCACAAGGACCCTGCCACAAAAACCCCCATCGTCGCCTCCACAATCCCCAGCCTCCACCAGCGTTCAGCTCTCCAAACCCCAGACGCTGGAGCGAAACGCAAATATAGTGCAACTCCCCCCACCCACCCGCACGCCCCGCCCTTAATTTCACATCTCCAATTGCTTAGCGTGGAGAGGCTTCCCTATAGCTAGTAGAACTAGGCCTTTCGCAACCTCCATGGCGGCGGCCGCCCCTCGTTTCGGGTCCCCCACCGCCACTACTTTCCGAGTGCCGTCCCGCCCTGCACCAGCACGTTCATACAACATCATCCGGGCCCTACCAACGCCTTTCTGAGCAAGGTCCAGCTGACCACGGACACGTGGACGAGTGCTGTCCTGGCATGGCCACTATATATCGCTGACGGCACATTGGGTTAACTTGGTGGAGGCTTGGACACGAGTCCTGACCCGGTGCTGCTCATATACTGCCGACTCCGAGATTGGGGGACGGGGCCTACCTCGGTCCATGTTTTTTCAGGCCTCCTAATGCCTGCTCTCCTCCCACCCCTCCTGGCCCCCTCCTCCTCCGAACTACCATCCGTGGGCACGGCCGCCATCAGTCGGTACTTCGGCACATCAGCAGTTGCCCTTCGCTAATCGACAGCCGCTGTGTCACACTGCTGAGGGCCTAGCTAAAAAGGCACACCGCCCAAGTAGCCTTACAGGCATCACGCGCAACCTTACTGTGCTGGCAAAACCGCTGAACTCAAGCCGGAATTTTGTGTGACAACAGCTAACCTGGTGCGTCTCGGCCACTCGGTCAGACTGACACATGTGCCATGCCTGGCCCATGTGTTAATCTGTATGTTTTTTTTCAGCGTTTTCCTCAATACATACCCCAATCTTTCTGATTTCTCACGAAGGGCGCCGCATCTGTTGCGCATTTCAGGAAGTCCAGCCCGTGCTGCCACTCGTCAGGGCAGCGGCAGCGCCGCCTCCAACTCCCCTCACCTACTGTGGTGCGCACGCCCACGAGGAATTCACCACTGATCCACATGTTATCCAGAGTTTACCACAGCGGGCAGAGCGATTGAGACGCCAGAAAAAAAAAGTCAACTTCCACCAGAACTGTAGTCAGGTCAGTCCCGCTTCTCAAGTCTACAATGAGGTGGAGTGGAGGTCGGATACGGTCAAGTCTGAGTAACTTTGAGGAGTCACACAAGATGGTCAGTGGCGAAGGCCGCCAATCAACAGCCTCACCATCCCTCTCTTGGGCCTGTGAAAAACTTCTGGTCAGCAGAGTCGGAAGCTTTGCGCTCGTCCACAAGATACAGTGGGAAGAATATTCCCTTCTTTGGAGATCCAAAGCACCCTCATGCTGTTTTCATCGCATATCTGGCCAGGCAGGTTTAGTGGGGGAAGGAGGATGGAGGAGAATGGTCGGCGAGACCCAAGAGGGGACCATTTTGAGTCCTTCAACTGTTCAGCGTGTATGTGGCAGAAGAGGGAGGATTTTGTAGGAGTGGAGGAGGAGGAAATGTACACAGCCCAGGAGGGGAGTGAATTCTTACTCGTTGGTACTCTGGCCAATATGGCAGATTTCATGCGGCTGCCTATCCCTGACCTCGCATTCACAACTTTATTCGCAGCCCGATTTACTGTTTTTTCACTCTCCTGGACCCACGGTAACAACAAATCTTCCCACCTCTCATCCCTGCAAGAAAGGAGTGTGAGAATGCATGAAATACCAGCAGGCCCTGGTGCACAAGCGGAAACAGTATTTCCCTTCTGACAGCGCTAGCGGCAGAGTGCGTAGTTCTGCGGGACAAGTACGAGGAGAGTAGCGAGCCCGGCATCTTGTCCAGCCCGGGCAAGGGTACGCTTTACAAGCTTTTGCCAGCTTTAATGTCACCCCAGCAAGACCACGTCACCTGTCCCCAGTCCGTCATAGTAGGGCTGTCTTTTACAGAAAGATGTGATGGAGTACTAGCTGACCATACCATCGTCCTAAAGGAAGCACACAGCTCCCTACACTCTGGGTTTCAAAGCTGGCATTTGGCACGAACTGGCGCTTTACGCCTTGAGGTTCTTGCCTGCCCCTGCCGCTAGCGTCTTGTCCGAGCGGGGTTCAGTGCAGCTGGGCAGCATCACCAATAGCGTACACGCTGTCGACTGACATCGCTGACAGGCTGACCTATTAAATGAATAAAGGCTGGATTTCTCAGAATTTCCAAAGCTCCACCAGTGAAGCAGCTCACCTGAATAAGTTGACCACTCCTCCGTCCTCCTCATTTTCCTCCTTCTCCTCCTCTTTGTACAGTAAGCAGGAAAATGGCTATTTTTTGAAACAGGCCACTGGCTCTTGCGATAGTACTTCATGCATTTACTTTTTCTGGAGGTCCACCCCCGGTCCTCTGTTGAAAACAATTTTGAGTGCCACAGACAGGCACTCAATCTATTCCATTTTACTGCAGGGCAGCTACCTGCTCCTCTGGTTTGAAACATTTGTTTGGGACTGCCCATACAGAGCCACTCAATCGATTCCATTTTAACTGGAGGGCCCCCTACCTGCTCCCTGGTTGAAAAAATTTTTGGGAACGGCCACAATACGGCACTCATCTATCCATTTTAGCTGCAGGGCCACCTACCTGCTCCTCTGGTTGGAACTTTTGGGGGACTGCCACAATAACAGCACTCAATCTATTCCATTTTTACGGGAGGGCCACTACCTGCTCCGCTGGTTTGAAAAATTTTTGACTGCCACAATACAGGCACTCCAATCTTATTCATTTTTACTGTGGGCCCACTCCCTCGCCTCTGGTTGAAAAATGTTTGGGACTCCACTAGCCGGCACTATCCAAATTAAATTGTCTCATAGCAGCCTCCCACTTTTGTCTCATTGCTACATCCAAAGCGTGCATATAGCTTGCCTCATACACGCCCTTGATCAACGAGGTGTGTCAGGCAGAAATTTGGTTTTTTTCATGGATTCCCACATCAAGTTGTTAACTTTGTCTCCACCCTGCTGTTTTTATCCACAAAATCTACTGGCGAAACTTTTACCATTTTACGGATTTAATTCAGCGCTTCTTGCGCATCTGTTTACTTTCCCCTCACCCGGATAATCCCAACTTATAAGAACGCTACTACCTGATCTTATACAAAAGGTCTTAGCATGCTGGTTGGGGACATTAGCCTAGAGACAGGGGCTTGATTGGCGAAAGGCTCTCCTGTGCAGCGTAGCGCCAGCTCCCTGCGCATCTGCGCGTTCTTGCGCATCTGTTTACATGCCCCCTCCGCCATATCCAAACTTATAAACCTCTACTACACTTAACTTGTTGCGGCTGGGACCGAGTCTGAACCCTTGGGCTTGGTCGATACTGCCGACGCAAGAATTGCGGGGCCTACCTCGGTCCATGTCCAAAGGCCTACTATACCTCCTCCCGACCCATCCTCCACCTCCTCCTCCTCCAATTACCATCCTTGGCAATGGGCGCCATCACAAAGTCGTTAGCTCTAGGCCCAGCAGCATTGCCGTCGGCTAAGCGACAGCAGGCGGTTGCTGAAACTGCTGACTATGCGATAAAAGGCACACCTCCCAAGAGTATTACAGGCTGTTCCACATCAAAGTTGTTTAACTTGTCGCCACCACTGCTGTTTAATCCACAAAATATACTGCAAACTTTTACCATTTTAGGGATTATTTCAAGCCTTCTTGCTCAATCTGTTTTTCATTCCCTCTCACCCGCCATATCCTAAACTTATAAAGAAACGCTTACTACACTTGATCTTATACAAAATGTTCTTAAAGTCTGTTTTGGGGAGTAGCCTGAGACAGGGCTTGGATTGCAAAGCTCGTCCTGGCTGCAGAGCGCCCGTCCATCCAAGTCCAACTAACATAGTTTGCAGCACCGTTATCTACACTAGTTCCTGCCTCCATAATATACTAGAGAATCTTTCTTTATATATCGTCATCATATTACCTGTAGCGCTTACAAATCTGAGAAACAAATACAAATGTCATGTAACAGGCACACCATTTTGGATGGAAAAACAGGAGTGAGGTCCCGCTCGGCCAGAGCTTACGGTTTATGAAATATTGGGGTAACACGAGGTAAAAGAATATTTAAGGGTCAAGCCAAATTCTTCTTATGGAAGAGAAAAAAATCGATAAAATGGAAATTGCTTGTCGCTTGAACCACTCAGCCGTCATCTTATATACCAGGTCCAGGGTGATTGGCTGCAGATAGTCTGTTGCCTGTTGGTTGCTGGATACAGATGGGGACTACACAGACGGGTTAGTAGAACGTTTATAAACTTCATGCAGTTAATGATGTTTATATGCTTGCCAAAGAAATGGGTTTTAAGAGCACGTTTTGAACTTGAGGTTAGGTATTAGTCGATAGTCCTGGGGGCAGAGCATTCCATAGAATTGGTGCAGCTCCTAGAGAAGTCTTGGAAGACGCGAGTGGGAGGTCCGCACTAGGGTATGAGGTGTAATCTACGATCACTGGCTGATCTAAGACAGGGTTGGGCGATAGACTGAGATAAGAGAGGAGAGTTAGGGGTGCAGCATTATAACAGAGCTTTATTTATTAGGGTTATTATTATTTTAAACTGTATTCGAAAGGAGACTAGCAGGCCAGTTGCAGCGAGCTGGCACGACTGTAAGCATACATGGTCCCCTTTCAAACAGCTGTGTCAGCAAATTTTGGTTGGTTTCATGCTTCCATGTTACTTTGTCGCCACCCTGCTGATGGTAATCCACAAATATCTGGCAAACTTTTATCTTACCGATATTATTTGGCCTGCTTGCTCACCTCCTTTGGTTCCTCTCGGACACCCATTGGTTTGAAGCCTGATTCCAGTAGGGTATTTCCGCATGCCACTCTCTAGCCTGCTGCCGCAGGGGGAGGGGAGGGGGGTGCTCTGCATGCCGTCCCCTATAAGTGTCGGGTCAATTTTGGATGTTTTAGATGCTATCCTAGCTTCATTCTGTCCTCTGTCGATGGCCATGCTGTTGCCCATAATTTTGGCATAATGGTGCGATTAGGCATTCCTCAGAGGCAGCCATGCCTCGCCCCTGCGTTTCCTGTCCATTTCCGTGGGTGTTTTCCGTCCTTTCCTAGGGGAGGTTTCCCAGTGGGTTTTTGCCAAGATCTCCCTGGGCAGAGCCTTGTCCCCCTGAAAAATGCTCGATCTCCCATTGACTCCAATGGGGTTCGTTATTGCGATACGACACTCGAGCATCGTGAAAAGTTCGTCCGATAACGAGTACCCGAGCCATTTAGTGTTCTCTCAGCTCTATTAATGATGTAATGAGTGTGAAAAAAGTGTGAGAGTGCCAAAAAGGAGCAAATTTTAAAAAAAACAAAAAAAGTGTGTAACGTGGGGGTGAATAACCTCGATAATGCCCCCACAACACATGAAGGAAGTAAGACGGAAAAAGCCAAGTACATATATTGTAGTGGAACACCCCACAAAAGAAGACACGTCACAAACTATGGTACAAATTGATCCTCAATAGGTCAAAGCCAGATCCTCAGATATTCGATCACTCATAGTCAATATTCGACTCACTCGTGACCACGAAGATCTGCCTTCAAAGAAGAGAAAAAGTATAGCTAAATATCACCATTACACCCAACATAATTAGTTATAGCCCAATATCGGCCACATGATTGCATATCGCATAACAGCATATTAGACCCTACCAAACACTAAAGATGGAATACCAGACTCATTAAAACCAGCAATTGGGATAAAGGTTAAATGTATGGGAGAATGAGAGATTTTTGCATAAGTCCAGAGGGGATTTGGTGGCCATTTACTATCCACTTTAACTCAATTCCGTTCGAGTTTCTTAAAGGTTCACCACCTCGAGCTCCCAGAATGATCTTATCTACGACCGTAAGGCTCGTAATCTTGCCATCTGCTTTATGGTGCTTCCAAGAAATGCTTAGGAATGGGTTTCATTGATATCCTTTCCAGTCCGTGGGGAGGGTTTGCCCTGCTCGCTATTCCTTCGGATGTTCCTGTACGGACCCTCAATTCTCGTGTGGTCATCCAACCTATTTAGTCCCCAGTGGACCACACAATGTAACCACCCCTTTGGTACTGCAGTTTATAACGTGCACGAATTAAACGAAATCCGTTCCCCCTCTAAATCTTGAAAGGTTTTGGTTTTGCCATCAGGGGACGTGACCAATGTCCCAACGTAAAATGAGCCCCAACAGGCCCTTCGATCCAAAGATGTAGTTATTTGGGTTTTGGAGGTGCATAGTGACTCCTCACTAGCATATTTCCGATAGTATCGGCCCTCTAGACGTTATTTGAGGAACACTGAAATGTTTTTGCAATTTCAGGGTCGACACAAAGTATTGGCCAGAAACTTTCAAGAATCTTATCATTGCATGCCACTGGGATTGTAGGGTGTAATATTCTGACCTTGTTTCATGTGGGCGTCTCTTTTGTTGGGTCAGGAGGGATCTACGATCCACGTCTTGGCCGCATATATCCCCTACTGAACATCTGAGTCCCGATATCCTCTTTGTCCACCGTCCTTTAAAATCAGTGATTCTTTTTTCAAAACTCGTCTGGGTATCCAAATTCTCCTTTCTCTCAGGAACTGACCTGTGGGATTGCACGTGTGTAATGAGAAGGTGAAAGAGTTGCATGAAGGAGAGCGTTAACTGATGTCTCCTTGCGGAAAATAGTTGTATTCAGTGTCCCTCATGTCCAACATCAATCCTATGTCTAACATTCAATTGAGGTTTTGCTTCTTATATCCGGTACTCCACATATGTTTTGAACCCGTTTTGGAGATGTTGTTCTGAACACAGATTGTTCTGGTGTCCTGTGACGTCGAAGGACTTTATACCTGTATCAACACGATTGGGTGATCCAAGCAGTAAATCCGAGGTGGGGGTGAGATATGCGAAATGGCGGTTAGTGGTGGGTCTCGAGGGTGGATGGATCGGTGTGTTTGAAGGGCGAATGGGAGGGAGGGGGAGAGGAGTAGATGGTGTTGGAATGGAGAGAGTTGGATAGATGGGAGTGGGGGTATGTGGGGTGTGCGGCGGGATGGGGGGATTGGGAGCGGTTCGGGTGGGCCAGGGAGCGGCGGAAGAGGTGGGGAGCGTAGGGGGAAGAGGGGGGTGAAGGGGGAAAGAAGGAGTGGGGGTGAGGGAGTAAAAAGAGAACGCGGAGTGAGCAAGTTGGTGAGAAGTAAGGAAAGTTTGAGGGGAAGGGGGGGAGAGGAGTTAGTATGGGTAGGGGGGCCGAAGGGGGGTAGGGGAAACGAGGCGCGTGGAAGGGTGGCGCCAGAGGAGGGGAGGGGAATGTGAGGAGGTGAATCTAACAAGGAGGGTCTGAATTACTCGACTTTCGTGCTGGCGGTTTCGGTTAGGGGCGGTGAGCGGCAGGAAGTGGGGTGGGGAAGAACAGGGTCGGTGGCGGGAAACCGGGAATGAGGCTATTATAAATTGGCATGCGCGGGCTGCGCGTACAATTTCAGTGGGGGAGCTCGGATCAGGTTCGCGGAGTAGAGTCGTGGACCGGTGAACTTCTTCAGTGGCGGGGTACTCCTCAGCCCTCCTCTCCTCCTCCCCCCTCTTATCCCTCTGCGTCTTCTCTTTCCTTCACCTCTTCTCTTCTACTCTCTTTTCTCCCATAGTCCCTCCACTTCGCTCTCCCTGACGCCTCGTCTCTCGCCTCACCTTTTTTGCCACTCCCCTCGTTTTCCCTGTTTACTCCTCTCCTTACGCTGTCCCCTCTTTCGTCACTTTCTCGCGTCTTCAACGTCCTATACGTGCCTCATTTCTCATCTATGCGGTACCCTCATTTTTGTTACTGATCATTTAGGCCCTCCTCTTAACCGCTTCTGGGCCTTCTCTCTTCCCTCTCTCTTTCTTTCCTGAGCTATGTCATTCCGTACTCCGCCTGTATAGTAACCATCTGCCTGACCTCCATACTCCAGCTCGGCACTTTTCTCCTGCTTCTTTACCTCTGCCGCTCCTCCGGCCTCGCCTTCCCTCTCCCGCTATCGATCATTTCATTACAGGTCGTCCCGTCTCGCTCCGGTCTCCTTTTCCCGCGGCCCCTTCTTGTTTCTCATCCGTACCATGCGCCTTTGATCTGCTTTGTCTATTCCCCTAAGCATGGCCCGCCCTATTCCGCCGTTTTTGATCTCCTCTTTGGCTTGAACTACTCCAGACCTTTTTTGCTGTGGATTAGCTGTGATGCGTTGACCCCGTTCCCTCCCTCATCTTATTCTATTCTGCCGTGCTCTGGGTTGGAGTCCTTCCTCCCATCGTATAACCCATGCTCCGTTTGTCCTCCTTTCCTCACGAAGAGGCTATGTTCTTGATTTATCTCGGCTCCGTAACCGTTCAGACTCTTCACGACTTGGCTTCGTCGTCCCCATTCCTCTTTCTTCGGTACTTGCCAGGTACTCCGACTTTCATCTTCTTACTCCCTCTCTATATGTGATTTCCGCCCTCCCTATATCTGGTCCTGTGTTCAGTTGCCAGCCTCAGCGATTGACCGCGCGTTGCTGTGGTCGCCTACCCTAACCCCGAAGCACACGAAACCAAACAGTTACGGTCCGGTGGCCTTCACGGAACTGATGGCTGTTATCTTTGGGTCCTCTATTTAATCGCCTACCCGTCTAGTCACTCCGTGGATTACCCTCACCCTCCTTTCTCAGTCAGGTTCCGCCCGATGCTGGCCCTCTCTGATTCGATACAGCGTCGTGTAACTGAGCGGTCGAGGAGAGGTGGGAAGTCAGAAGCCGAATAGGCATGGGGGAAGGTGTAGGGAGGTTAGTGTAGGGGGACGGGGAAAGGTGAGATGTGGGGTGAGGGTTAGTGAGATAGGCCGAGTGTAATGAGCATGAAAGGGGCAGAGGGTAGGGAGGGAAGCAGCCGTGTGTAGGGTGAGTGGGGGACATTGGTCTCTGCCGAACAAAAGGACTAGTTGTGTCACCGCAGCGCTCTGTTGGGGATTAGAGTGTTATTGCGGGGTGGGCGGGACTGGTGGGCTCCTTCGTCACAATACCTGTCTTCTATGCCTATGATGGGTCCTAATGTAGTTGGCTTTCAGAACCAGTTCGGACATTTTTGTGTAAGATATCGTCTAAGGGCTGTCCGGGGTGGTTGTTACTAGACAACGCCCTCCTAAAGGAGGAAGGAGGACTGCAAATACGGGGTGCCGGGTACGGGGATGTGTATCTGCTAGGTGGTGGGGCGGTACCTTAGCACCTCTCTTTTAGGTTTGGTCTACACTTATGATCGTACGTTACGAAACGCGCGACCTTTGCGACTTGGCTTGGGTACATTCAGGGTACCAAGAGCCTTCCATATAAGCTGCGCAGGCGCCCGAAGTGGGAGGCGGATGGCTGAGAGAACGGTAGAAAGATATGGGAGGGATGGGGAGGTCTGAGGGAGAGGAGTGGATGAAGGGCGCGGTGGGGGAAGGGGGGGATGGGTGGGAGAGGATGAGGGGGTTAGCAGGGCTGAAGAGT
Organism: Engystomops pustulosus; assembly: GCA_019512145.1. Classification (NCBI taxonomy): domain Eukaryota; kingdom Metazoa; phylum Chordata; class Amphibia; order Anura; family Leptodactylidae; genus Engystomops; species Engystomops pustulosus. The sequence goes on along the minus strand of CM033642.1, from coordinate 254,783,922 downwards.
GGGGGATTGGGCGTGGGGGCGGAGGGTGAGCGACGTTCCAAGGGTGGTGTGAGTGGTTAGAAAGTGCCAGAGTGCGGAGGAAGAGAGTCGAAAGGGGGGGGTCAGGGGGATGGAGGGAAAGAGGAGGCGGGAACTTGGCGGAGGCTGGAAGTTAGGGTATAGGATATTGGAAGGAGCTGATGCGGCAAAGACGTGGACCTTTCCTTTGGGGCTGTATGGTTGATAGGGGTAAGGGAGGTAGGAAGAGGGATGGGAGATGGGTGGAGTAGAGAATGGGGGTGAATAATGTTCGCAAAAGAGATGGGGGCAGGGAAGGGGGGTAAGTTGGGTGGGGCATGAGAAGGTGTAAAACGGAGGTGTTGGGGGGTATGTATCACTGCTTGTTTGGGAAACAGGGGGAGGGGGGCAAGCCCTATGTGGTCTCCGTATTATGAGTCGGTGGGGTAGGAGATCCGGAGCGACGCATGGGAAGGTGATGGTAGAGGAGAATAGTGAAAGTTGGGGGAAAATAAATGTAGGTGGAAAACAAGGAGGAGGGGGGACGGGAGGGAGGGGGGACGGGTAGGGAGGTAGGGTGGACGGCAGGGAAAGGTGAGGGGAGGGGGTGTTCGGAGAGTATGCGATTGGGGAATGGGGTCTGGAAGGGGGCGCAGAAAGAGGTAGGGGGGTAACTAATAGGAATGAGTGAGAATAAGAGTAAGATGGGGGGCAGTGTGTGCGGGTTTAAGGTTAGGAGATATGAAGAATAGAAGAGGAAGAGGAAGTGGGAGAGTGGTGATAGTGTGAGTGTGGGGGGAAGGGAGTAGGTGTGGGGACGGGGAGGGAAATAGGCAGCGGGTCGAGGCAGCCGGGAGAGGGGTATAAAGGAAGGGACTTAACATATGACGGGGGTTTTTGAAATACGAACCTGGATGAAAATTGTCGATCTTCACTCCTGACACTAATGGGGTTCATCCTCAACCACAATTATTTTCTCTTCAAGGAGAGGTTTTATTTGCAGGTGAGGGGGACCGCCATGGGGGCCACTTGTGCCCCCTCATATGCAAATCTATTCCTTGGATATTGGGAGAGGAATGAAGTGCAGGAAGCCATGGATAGAGCCTCAGGACAGGTGATTGCCTGGATGAGATTTATAGACGATATTTTGTTTATATGGCAGGGAACTAGGGAAGGCTTGGATCTGTTTTTGAATGATTTGAATTCCAATAACCTGAACATTCGTTTAACAAATAATGTAAGTCAGGAACACATTGAATTCTTAGACATTCGGATTGATGTTGGACATGAGGGACATCTGAATACAACTATTTTCCGCAAGGAGACATCAGTTAACGCTCTCCTTCATGCCAACTCTTTCCACCCTTCTCATACAATCCGTGCAATCCCTACAGGTCAGTTCCTGAGAGCAAGGAGAATTTGTGATACCCAGACGAGTTTTGAAAAAGAATCACTGATTTTAAAGGAACGGTTCGGACAAAGAGGATATCGGGACTCAGATGTTCAGAGGGGATATATGCGAGCCAAGACGTCGGATCGTAGATCCCTCCTGACCCAACAAAAGAGACGCCCACATGACAACAAGGTCAGAATCATTACACCCTACAATTCCCAGTGGCATGCAATGAATAAGATTCTTGAACGTTTCTGGCCAATACTTCTGTCTGACCCTGAAATTGCAAAATACATTTCAAGTGTTCCTCAAATAACGTCTAAGAGGGCCGATACTATCGGAAATATGCTAGTGAGGAGTCACTATGCACCTCCAAAACCAAATAACTACATTTTTGGATCGAAAGGGCCTGATTGGGGCTCATTTTCGTGTGGACATTGTTCCATCTGTCCACTGATGGCAAAAACCAAAACCTTTCAAGATTCTAGAGGGGAACGGAGTTTTAATATCGTGCACTTTATAAACTGCAGTACCACAGGGGTGGTCTACATTGTGGGCTGCCCCTGTGGACTGAAATACGTTGGGATGACCACACGAGAATTGAGGGTCCGCATACAGGAACATCTGAAGGATATCAGAGCAGCGGGCAAACTCCTCCCCACGGACTCGGAAAGGATATCGAAATTGAAACCCATTCCTAAGCATTTCTTGGAGCACCATAATAGCAGATGGCAAGATCTACGAGCCTACGGTATAGATAAGATCATTCTGGGAGCTCGAGGTGGTGACACCTTTAAGAAACTCGAACGAATTGAGTTAAAGTGGATAGTCAAATTGGCCACCACATTCCCCTCTGGACTTAATGAAAAACTCTCATTCTCCCCATACATTTAACTTTTATCCCACATTGCTGGTTTTAATGAGTCTGGTATTCCATCTTTTAGTGTTTGGTAGGGTCTAATATGCTGTTATGCGATATGCAATCATGTGGCCGATATTGGGCTATAAATAATTATGTTGGGTCGTAATGGTGATATTTATCCTATACTTTTTCTTTTTTTGAAGGCAGATCTTCGTGGTCACGAGTGGTCGAATATTGACTTATGAGTGATTGAATATGGAGATGATCCTGGCTTTTGACCTATGAGGATCAATTTGTACCATCACGTTTGTGACGTTGTCTTCTTTGTGGGGGTGTTCCACTACAATATATGTACTTGGTTTTTTACGCTTATACTTCCTTCATGTGTTGTGGGGCATTCATCGAGGTTATTCACCCCCCCACGTTACACACTTTTTTGTTTTTTGTTTTTTTAAAATTTGTCCTTTTGGCACTTCACACTTTTTTCCACACTCCATTTACATCATAATATATATATGGTTATAATTCTTATGTTCAACTTACCATCCTCCATTACACTCACCAATAGTGCACCTCATTGCATTCAATTCTTTCACCTCAGACTCTTTTTTGCACTCACGGCTAAGTCACGTTGTTTATATCACTTATCGGTAGTTACAATAATTGTTATATACTCTAATATATATTCATATTCATCGTTACAAATTTTATTAAAATTACCATCACGCTTATCATTTATAAATCATGTGTTCTCAACATTCTAAAGGAATAGCCACCCAACACACGCCATCATACCATCGATCATGCACACACTTCACGTTACTCTATCTCACACATTTACGCTTTTGGAACTTCAAAAAACAATCTTTTGTCGCTAAGTAGCCCCCAATTTAACCACAAAAATGTCCCTGTCTGTGAGGCCATTTGCGGTGTATATTGCATATTTTCATGGTATTTGCAAAGTATGGGGGTCAGTTGGTTAGTGTCTTTGTATATTGTTTTCAACATTTTTATGTATTCATCAAAGCGCGTGCACTATAGCACCATATTCGGATTTACAACAATTTAGTGTCGTGACATACCTAATGAAGGCCATAAATCGCAATTTGATCTCACATAGTTGTAAACCGACTATTAGGTCACTTAAGCATCACTCTCTTACCTCTACCCATTCATTGGTATCCTGGTGGGCCTTCTTGCCACTAGGTTGACATATGGGAACATTAGCTACCCGGCCCCCATTCGCGATCCAGGCGGCGCGTTCTCCTGCACAGGAATTCGGGTCGTGCTGGGATTTCTGGTATTCCATCTTTTAGTGTTTGGTAGGGTCTAATATGTTGTTATGCGATATGCAATCATGTGGCTGATATTGGGCTATAAACAATTATGTTGGGTCGTAATGGTGATACTTAGCCTATACTTTCTCTTTTCCTTTGAAGGCAGATCTTCGTGGTGACGAGTGATCGAATATTGACTTATGAGTGATCGAATATCGAGTATCCTGGCCTTTGACTTATGAGGATCAATTTGTACCATCACGTTTGTGACGTCGTCTTCTTTGTGGGGGTGTTCCACTACAATATATGTACTTGGTCATTTACGCCTGTACTTTTAGCATTTTGCAATTCGTCCATGTGTTGTGGGGCATTTACAGAGGTTATTCACCCCCCCACGTTACACATATTTTTTTGTTCTTCAAAATTGCCTTTTTGGCACTCCACACTTTTCTCCACACCTCATTTACATCATTAATATATATATAGTTATAATCCTTATGTTCAACTACCATCTCCATACATTCACCATTATGTGCACCTCACTTGCATTCAATTCTTCTCCACCTCAGCACTCTTGTTGCAACTTACGGCTTCAGTCACTTTGTTCATATCACTTATCTGGAAGTTTACAATAATTGTTATATACTCCTAATATTCATATGTATATTCATATTACACATTTCATTAATATACACTGCTTATTTTTATAATCATGTCTCAACAATCTAAAGAATAGCACCCACACACCATCATACACTCATTATGCACACCATTCACTTTACTCTATCTCACCACATCACACTCTTGGAATTTAAAAAATCTTTTTGTAGCTAAGTAGCCAATTTCACACAAATGTTGTCTGTAAGGCATTGCAGTGTCTATTGATATTTTTATGGTATTGCAGTGGTCACGTTTGTTTAGTGTCTCTTGCATATTTGTTTCACATTTTTAGGTATCTCACCACATCGCTGCACTTTAGTACATTTTCGGATTACACCAATTTATGTGCTCGTGACATACCTCATGAGTCCATAATACCATTGCTCTTCACAACAGTTGTAACCACTATAGGTCACTTTAGCATCACACTCTTCTACACATCTCATTGGTATTGGTGGGCTTCTTGCCACTAGTTGACACTACATCCTTTGAATGCACATGTCACTTTATACACCAATTTACATATATAATTAATTCTCTATGTATTTAATTGTTTGCAATCTTGATTATGCACTTTTTATTAAGTACTTGTCACTTTAGTAATTAATATTATTATATAATAGCATGCACATGTCACTTTAGTATTTAATAATATTATATTATAGTATGCCCACACTGCTGCCCTTACCTGACATGGCCAGGCGATTGCGCATTGCTTCGGCGCATGCGCGGGTCTCGGTCGCGGTCCCGCACTTCCGGTTCACGATGACGCGCACGAGTGCGCGTCATTCGTCTTCCGGAACTCCGGTTTCCGCCCCGTGATGCCGACATGACGACCGCGGCAATGCGCTCAGCACACACCTGCCATTCAGTCAATGTCCAGGTAACCTATTGGTCGGAATTTGGTCACATGTTTGTGCTACTTTATGTATATATATGTGGTCCCTACCACACCACAGCACACCCCCAGGAAGAAGCGACGGCGAAAAGTGCGTCGGGGTGCTGTGGTGGTGGTCAAAGCCTCCCTCCTGTAGCTATTCATCATGTCACGCCCGGGTGGGTAATTTGAATATACAATTACTCTTACATATGTATTTAGGCTATTATAGTGGAGATGCGTTTACATTTGATTGACTTTTTGGACCACCACCACGCTCTTTTGTGTCTTGTGGAATATTTTATATGGTTTTAATATTATGTGTTTTGATTGCTGTAAATAATTTACAATAAAGATTGTTGTTATTTGATTCCCAACAAATAGTCCTTTGTCTGTGTTGGGATAGATTGTTGTCCTATATGCCTCTTTTGGTATTTAACACGTCGGGAAAACGCGAATCGGGCCCTTAGTAAATGACCCCCACTATCCCTTCAATGCACATGTCACTTTATACACCTATTTACATATATAATTAATTCTCTATGCATTTAATTGTTTGCAATCTTGATTATGCACTTTTTATTTGAGTACTTGTCACTTTAGTAATTAATATTATTATATTATAGTATGCACATGTCACTTTAGTATTTAATAACATTATATTATAGTATGCCCACACTGTTGCCCTTACCTGACATGGCCAGGCGATTGCGCATTGCTTCGGCGCATGCGCGGGTCTCGGTCGCGGTCCCGCACTTCCGGTTCACGATGACGCGCACGAGTGCGCGTCATTCGTCTTCCGGAACTCCGGTCTCCGCCCCTTGATGCCGACATGACGACCGCGGCAATGCGCTCAGTACACACCTGCCATTCAGTCAATGTCCAGGTAACCTATTGGTCGGAATTTGGTCACATGTCTGTGTTACTTTATGTATATATATGTGGTCCCTACCACACCACAGCACACCCCCAGGAAGAAGCGACGGCGAAACGTGCGTCGGGGTGCTGTGGTGGTGGTCAAAGCGTCCCTCCTGTAGCTTTTCATCATGTCACGCCCGGGTGGGTAATTTGAATATACAGTTACTCGTACATATGTATTTAGGCTATTATAGTGGAGATGCGTTTACATCTGATTGACTTTTTGGACCACCACCACGCTCTTTTGTGTCTTGTGGAATATTTTATATGGTTTTAATATTATGTGTCTTGATTGCTGTAAATAATTTACAATAAAGATTGTTGTTATTTGATTCCCAACAATTAGTCCTTTGTCTGTGTTGGGATAGATTGTTGTCCTATATGCCTCTTTTGGTATTGCTGCTTATTTAACAATCATTCACTGTGCGAAAATAAATGTCATGCATAATTACCATATATACTTGAGTATAAGCCGACCAGAATATAAGCCGAGGCACCTAATTTTATTACAGAAAAAATTAGGAAAACTTATTGACTCAAATATAAGCCTAGGGTGGGAAATGCATTGGTCACAGTCTCCAGTATTTAGCTAGTCAGTCATCCGCCCCTAGTTTACAGTCAGCCTCCTGCCCCCAGTAAATAGCTAGGAAGCCCCATTCTCCAACTACAGCCAAACTGGAGCCCTTTACCTCCAGTATATAGCTAACCACCCCTTTTCCCCCAGTATATAGCTAGCCAGTCCACTGCCACACAGTATATAGCTAAACAGTCACCTGCTCCACCAGTATATAGCCAGCTTCCTGCCTCTAGTATATAACCAACCCCTGCACCCAAGTATATAGCAAGCCAGACCCCTGCCCCCAGTATGCAGTCAGCCAGCCCCTTAACTCCAGTATATAGCTAGCCAACCACCTGCCCCCCCAGTATATAGCTAGCCTGTCACTTGCACCCCCCACTATATGGCCAGCTTCTTGCTCCCAGTATATAGTCAGTTCCCTGCACCCAAGTATATAGCTAGCCAGCCCCCTTCCCCCAATATATAGCTAGCTAGCCCGCTTCCCCCAGAATACAGCCAGCCACCTGCCTCGAGTATATAGCCAGCCATCCCTCAGTATATAGCCTGACACCCACCAGTATTTAGCCAATCAGCCCCTGCCCCCAGTATATAGCTAGCCAGCCACCCCCTCAGTATATAGCCAACAAGCCCCTGCCCACAGTTTGATAAGCATATAGAAATAATAAACTCATTACTCACCTTTCCGACCCCCCCCCCCTCCCATTTGTTGACATCAATGACATCATAGTGTGTGCACCTTGAGCGTGCTCTGACCTGTCACTGCCAGTGCACAGGAATCAAGAAGAGGACCTGCAGGGGGAATCAGAAAGAGTACCAAGTTTATTTTTTATACCCGAGTATAAGTCAAGTGGGGCTTTTCCAGCACAAAAATTGCTGAAAAACTTAGCTTATGCTCTAGTATATGTGGTACTTTTTCACAGTTTTTGTATATTCTGCTCTAAATACAAATGTCACCAAAGCAAATACTAAAATCCTTCTTCTGCTAGATCCCCATAAGCACATACTTCATATTTTTTCAGTGCATGATAGGCCGTATTTTCTCCTTGACATTTGATTTGTTGGCTAAGTATAAATCATCCGTCTTTGACGGGAGCCACATATTTTACAATCCCCCCATTCTGGTTTGAAGTTTGACTGCCCCCAATAAAATCATACTGTGAATCAAAGAGAAGAGTCGTTAAGTGGACAGAAGCCATAAAGCCGCACAATAATATACTGATTAATCAATTCCCGAAGATGAATAATGTGTTTCCATATCACGCAAACAGCCGCTTGCCGGTTGCAAATCGGATTTTAGCGGGTCAGATGCTCAGTGGGCTGAAATTGCCATTGGTATATTACACGTATAAATCAGACTTCTTTTTGTTAAGGATTTATCAGTCTGCAGCAATGCCATCATCAGTGTGCTGCCCTATCTCGCTTTTGTCTCTTGCCCCAGGCTAATGTAGAGCATCTCGAGCCAGATGAGAGACGGGGCCAAAACCCAGTGTCAGATCTCTAGCGTTCTGCACAGTTCTCATCCAAATCTCCGACTCCCATACAACCGCAGAATGTTCCCGCTTGTTCGCATCTGGGTTCATATTCTTTTCTACATGCCTTCTGACTGCAGGGAAGATTAAAAATCGCAGGTGTTGTGATTGTTACATTTTAATTGTTGCCTCGTAATGTCAGATTATTTCTTTTTCGCCCGCTGAATGCATGTCAAAATATTTCAGCACAAAATTTTAGCTTGAATGAATGCCTTAGATGTTTCAATCTTTTTCTTTTTTTTCTCTAGTACTTTGATGGTGTCAGATATTCCCCCGGAATAAAAAGATCGCAATTGTCAGGAAGATGAATCTGCAGACAAATCTCCTTTACAACTGGCAGCCTTTAATAAAAAAAAACTCTCCACTGTCTATGGGTTTTACCGTGTCAGTTATCGGAGACGATTGTAATTAGTTACACCACATTCTTTACAGATTTACATTCTGTTCCGTATTATGCTCAAGATGGGCTGTCATTACAAATAACCAGTGTCCTGAACTCATTGGAAACCCTCATCCACTACAGACAGTGAAGGTGATATTCTGCGATTGCATGCACTCAGGACAGGACAGAGGCAGACAGAATAACATGTTTTGTGCTCGTTTCTACAGGATTAAAGTGACCAAAAAAGAGCCTTACTTCTCTGGCATAAATCTGTGCAGCTAAAACTTTACATAAATTTGCTTAAAGAGAACCTATCACAATTTTGTTCTCAATTAAACCACTACAGTAGGGTATTTCTAGAATTCCCTGTTTTATGTGAAGTCTCAACCATTTGCCCATAAAATATGACTCTTCGCACCTCAATTTTACACGAGTCAAGTTTAGTGGTAACTATAGTGGTAGAAACCATAGCAGCTGTTATGGGGACGCAGTGTCAGGGGGCCCTGGCGTCTCACCTGAAACACTAAAGAATGGAGGATGTGCACCATTATATACATATTGAGCTGCACATCTTTTGGCATAATATGTAAATAACAGAGCACATCTTCCACAGTACACAGCATGAATTAGCAGCTCAAATAAGAAACATCAGGGGAGAGGGTGGGGACAGCAGAATGATAGAACTAGGGATCTCTCATCTGTAATTCCTTCTGTCTACTTCCCCCATGTATCTGCAACTGGGACCGATCTGTGTAAGTGTATAAATGTATAAATAGTGTACAAATACATCAGTGCAGGGGGGCCCCATTCAGAAGTCTGCCAGTTACGCCCCTAGTTTCAGCGGGAAGCTACTGGGCCATGTGATGCTGGGTAATGGGAGGTGCAGGAAAGGCTGTGCTCCCCTTAAAGCTGCAAAGCACGGCCAGTCCTGAAACCCCCCAGACATTATGGCACATGCTTGACCACATTCCATTGTGTCTAATGACCAGATCTGTATACATGGTAAACTGTGTATTCAGCCAGGTTGCGGGAAGGAGGTTAGTGGACTGCCGTTGTTGAGATAAGTTGGGCCCACGTCAATCATGTAGTCATGACACTTCCTATGGATAAGTCATGAATATTAAACATAAAAATACAACTTTAAAATGCAGGCAGTCCCCGTGTTACGTACAGGATAGGTTCTGTAGATTTGTTCTTAAGTTGCATTTGTATGTAAATCGGAACTGTATATTTTATCATTGTAACCCCAACCAAAACTTTTTTGGTCTCTCTGACAATTGTATTTTAAAAATGTTGGATTGTCATAAGAACCAGGATGAACAATAAATCTTAAGTGCAGACACGTTTGATAAGTGTTATAGCTGTTTATTGTAGCCTAGTGCTAAAGTACAGTAAAATACCAACATCCAGAGGTCCGTTTGTAACTAGGGGTCGTCTGTGAGTCAGGTTTTCTTAAGTAGGGGACCGCCTGTATACATCATGAGGCATATTTATAAGGGTCTCTGCGCCACGTCAGCACTTGTGATTATTTGCCCCAATCCGTCACTTTCATGACAGTGGGCATGAAGGGGGAACTCGGGCGACTGAGTAGAGGGCATTACTGTCCCCGCGCCTGCGCATTTGCTGCTGCCATCGACTTTTCACATGTAAAGGTGGAAGCCTCATGATGGATCGTACTGCAAAAATGCTGTGGCAGGGCGCACAAGCGCCGGCATATGATCACTATCCCCCAATGTATGCATTATTCACAGAACACTCTTTTAAAGAGGGGTGCTTACTCATTAATCCAGGCACAGTGACTGTGGTAATCTGTTATATTTGTTATTTAGGGTCCCCTCTTCTACCAAAATCAACTTTTAAGATTTTACTCATGAGTCAGAAGGGCTCTGGGTGGCCTTCCCAAAGCCCCTCTGTGCTGGAACTTCACAGGCTGTTACACTGTGGAGGAGCAATTTCCCATTACACAATGGGAATCATTTACTAAGGGCCTGATTTGCATTTTCCTGACGCGTTACCCAAATATTTCCGATTTGCGCCGATTTCCCCTGAATTGCCCCGGGATTTTGGCGCACGCGATCGGATTTTGGCGCATCGGCGCTGGCATGCACGCGACGGAAATAGGGGGCGTGGCCAAACGAAAACCCTACGGATTCGGAAAAACCGGCGCATTTTAAAAAAAAATTTGTCGCTCGGCACGCGCTTACCTTCATTCAGCCCTGCTCGGTGTACTCCAGTGCGTTCCGATGCTCTTCAGCGCAGCAGCGCCACCTGGTGGACGTTGGAGGAACTACCTTGATGAATCCCGTCCGGACCCGAATCCACCGCAGAGAACGCGCCGCTGGATCGCGAATGGGCCGGGTAAGTAAATCAGCCCCAATGTGCTAAAATGATAAGATTACAACAGGCAGGGGCAGAGAGATGTGCTGAGGGAGGAGGGAGGAGGGTGGAACATGGTCCTGTGCATTGCAATATCCTGTGAAACTACAATACGGAGGGGCTCTGGTAATGCTGCGCTGCCAATAGCATGTGATTCTATATATTATTAAAAATGTATTATAAAAAGGAGTTAAGGCAAAAAGAAATTAGAATAAGGATGCAAATAAATGGTAAGGCTAGACACGGCTGAGATGGGGGCTGACCACATAATAAAATGATTACTTAGTAGCAATTTATTAATATTATTGAATAATAATTTTGTTAAGAATTATGGTCACAATTACTTAACAGCCGCATCTCAGCTGCGCCAAAGCCATAACGTTTAGTTGCACCCTAAGACCTTAACTTCAAGATACTATGAGTGGGAATAACATTAAATGTAACATATTGCTATAACATTCAAAAAGAATGCGAACATATCGAGAAAACGTTCAGGATCAGCGCCAGAAATTTGTGATCATCCCGACACAGTCAGACATGAAATGATCCAATATACATAGAACGAAGGAGACTGGTTTAGTTGTCGGTTCACATTAATTTAATATAGGAACCATGGTGTCAGTGTTTACCGAAAATGAAGTATCAGTGCAGATAGATCACGGGAAGACCCAAGAAACCCGCTGACAGCAATATCAGATGTAATGCCATGATAAGTCCATAATGTGACAATGTGATAAAGGCAGCTGCCAGTAATATATCGAAAATGACATCTTGGGCTACGCGGCTGTGTGTACATAAATAAGTGGTAATTTAGGGAAAAAAAACACGTTATTTTTCAATATTTTATCTTGGAAATAAAGCAAATGTTGTACCATGATTCATGTCGAAATGAGATTCTGCCTATTTGAATATGGAAGCTGATACAGATGTCTTCCGTAAATTGATATTGATGCCATGCTGCTTTAATATTTTTCATCCGTGGTATACAAAGGAATGACAAGCCAGTTAATATAGTGCCGAATGACTAGTGTAGCCTTAAAGGGATTGTCCAGCCTCAGGAAATATTGAACAAAAAGTTGACAATACTTTTAAAACGGTTCTATTTATCTTAGCGTTCCGTTTCACTATTCAAGCTTGGGACGTTGACTCTACGGGGCTTATTTACTAAGGGTCCGGATATCACATTTCCGTTCAGGCGACACTTTTTTAAAAAAAAATATGGCGGTTTTTCAGAATCCGTCGGGTTTCCTGATGACCACGCCCCCCGAGTTCCGTCGCGTGCATGCCGGCGCTGATGCACCACAATCCGATCGCGTGCACCAAAAACCCGGGGCAATTCAGGGAAAATCGGTGCAAAACGGTAAAATTCAGGTAACCCGACGGAAAAACGTGATTCGGGCCCTTAGTAAATGACCCCCAGAATGTCACTTGTATAAATATGGGAGACAACATAGAGGGATAACTATGTAAAGAGTAGGAGGCAAAAGAA
>CM033642.1:254578233-254771470 GCA_019512145.1 Engystomops pustulosus | reverse complement strand
CATGCTGCTTTAATATTTTTCATCCGTGGTATACAAAGGAATGACAAGCCAGTTAATATAGTGCCGAATGACTAGTGTAGCCTTAAAGGGATTGTCCAGCCTCAGGAAATATTGAACAAAAAGTTGACAATACTTTTAAAACGGTTCTATTTATCTTAGCGTTCCGTTTCACTATTCAAGCTTGGGACGTTGACTCTACGGGGCTTATTTACTAAGGGTCCGGATATCACATTTCCGTTCAGGCGACACTTTTTTAAAAAAAAATATGGCGGTTTTTCAGAATCCGTCGGGTTTCCTGATGACCACGCCCCCCGAGTTCCGTCGCGTGCATGCCGGCGCTGATGCACCACAATCCGATCGCGTGCACCAAAAACCCGGGGCAATTCAGGGAAAATCGGTGCAAAACGGTAAAATTCAGGTAACCCGACGGAAAAACGTGATTCGGGCCCTTAGTAAATGACCCCCAGAATGTCACTTGTATAAATATGGGAGACAACATAGAGGGATAACTATGTAAAGAGTAGGAGGCAAAAGAAATGTGAGAGAGCAAGCAAAGGACAGGAAATTCAAAATACAGAAGTCAAGAAAATGCTGGCAAACTAAAAGAACGACTTTGAACAAACAATCCTGTTATGGGATGTCAGAGACCTTGTCCAGAAAGTGATTTTACCAGTCCGTTGACATCACTGTCCCCTGAAGAGAGAGAATCAAGGGACCCAGAGCAGGAGCTCCAATGATAATCCATTTCTTTCCACACCTTCTCGCTGCTCCTGTAGTCCTGGCAGCCAAGGATGTTGCTTTAAAATAGCGCTGAGCATGGCACTTTCTGGGCTGTACTGGATCACAGGAGAAAGCCTTGAGCCCTAGCTGGCAAACTGGGGAGGAATGTGACTTCAGAATACATCTATCCATCACAACTAGCTTCACTGTCTTCAGTCCAGAACTAAGCCAGCAGGAGACAGACAGGTGTGGTGGAATCCAGTTAAGACAGCCAGGAGTGAAATAGGTCAGTGTTCAGACTAGTGTAAGACCAAATGCAAATTAAGTGTAAAATCATAGAAAGCAGCTCATCTTCTGTCTTACAATAAGGACAGTGGATGATGCTGAAGCCTGAATGGACACAGAAATACCAGCTACATCCAGACCATCATTGATTTTGGCCATGTGCTAGCCGTTGGTACAACAGCCCAATATTGCTCCTATTCATGTGCAAGTAGCCTAAACGAAAAGTGTTTACAAGAGTTCTAAGAACTCTTAAGAATTCCAAGAGTTCAAGCAAAGGACAGGAAATTCAAAATACAGAAGTCAAGAAAATGCTGGCAAACTAAAAGAACGACTTTGAACAAACAATCCTGTTATGGGATGTCAGAGACCTTGTCCAGAAAGTGATTTTACCAGTCCGTTGACATCACTGTCCCCTGAAGAGAGAGAATCAAGGGACCCAGAGCAGGAGCTCCAATGATAATCCATTTCTTTCCACACCTTCTCGCTGCTCCTGTAGTCCTGGCAGCCAAGGATGTTGCTTTAAAATAGCGCTGAGCATGGCACTTTCTGGGCTGTACTGGATCACAGGAGAAAGCCTTGAGCCCTAGCTGGCAAACTGGGGAGGAATGTGACTTCAGAATACATCTATCCATCACAACTAGCTTCACTGTCTTCAGTCCAGAACTAAGCCAGCAGGAGACAGACAGGTGTGGTGGAATCCAGTTAAGACAGCCAGGAGTGAAATAGGTCAGTGTTCAGACTAGTGTAAGACCAAATGCAAATTAAGTGTAAAATCATAGAAAGCAGCTCATCTTCTGTCTTACAATAAGGACAGTGGATGATGCTGAAGCCTGAATGGACACAGAAATACCAGCTACATCCAGACCATCATTGATTTTGGCCATGTGCTAGCCGTTGGTACAACAGCCCAATATTGCTCCTATTCATGTGCAAGTAGCCTAAACGAAAAGTGTTTACAAGAGTTCTAAGAACTCTTAAGAATTCCAAGAGTTCCTGGATCTTAAAAAAATTGATCACAGTAGTTAGTTGCAGTCCATCTTGGAGGACCAAGATGGATTCAGCATCGCATCTTAGAGGGAATTTCCCTTTAGAAAAAAGTGGTGGTGGTGGTGGTGGTGGTGGGGTAATAAGTGGAAAAAGAAGAATTTTCACATTTTTACAAAATTTTATATACAGATGGGAGAATTGAAGTAATATACTGTATGAATTTATTAGGTACAATACATAACTTTGCATAACATATAAGTGAATCTAGGTGCATACCATATTTTATTTTGGGATTCTTTTTGGTGCTACTGCAGTGCATTTGTGCTCTGAGACTAAAACTTTTTATTTAGCATTTACAAAATACTTCCAAAAGTTGCAAAATCTTAAATTCAGAGATTATACAAGGTGATACTTCATGTATAGGGAATATCTATTCCTTATATACGAGATGAAGACTTTCATGTCACCTTGCACCCAGTTCTCACAGTGTCTCACTTTTGGAAAGTAGGACCATGTTGCTTTTTAAAATTCAGTGGAACAAAGCGGCAGCAGCAGCTCTGTATGGAAGTCTTGCTGTAGACTAGATTGAACTTCTGGATATAATTTGTAATTTGCACTTAAGAACCTCGCTAATGAAAGCACAAATTAAAACAAACTACTACCTTAACAAGGTCAATGCTTTTATCCCTTGTAATTAACATGTAAATCAGCAGTATTTCTGCCGATCTATTCCAGACACACTGGAAACATGCTGAAACAAGTATTCTAGTCAGGTGCTTATACTTAGTCCTGTGCCTGGAAGGAAGATTCCTACCAATGTGTTTACTAAACCAGGAATGTAAATCCGATTTACTAGGAGGCCATTGCTTCTTTTTTGTGTATGGGTGATTGGAAATAAAAATGAAACTTGATTGGCCGATATTTTGCAACCACATTTCCTAAAAACTTTGGGTTACTTGAGTCAAGGAGAAAACCGGAGCGGATCCTGTCAGAGGGTCCTCACAACAGCATGTAAGTGTACTTAGTTTACAATCTTTGATCCAGGTAGTAGATTTGCTTTAATGCATCTGTCCGTTCCTACAAATGTTTTACCAAGAAGGGTACTATGTAGTTATATCTGGGCACTGAAACTTGAAGGCATCTAAAGACCCCTTGCCACATAGGAATTATAGATGGCAGCCCAGTGAAAGATGTTCTATGACAGTGATGGCGAACCTTTTGGAGACATAGGGGCTCATTTACTTACCCGGTCCTGTTGCGATCCAGTGGCGTGTTCTCAGACGAGGATTCAGGTTCTGCCGGGATTCACTAAGATCGTGCGCCCGATGTCCACCAGGTGTCGCTGCTGCGCTGAGGTCCGCCAGAGTTCACCTTCTTCTCCTCGGTGCATGTAAGTGCTGATCTTGCAACACAATGGGGCAGATTTACTTACCCGGCCGGGATCTGCGGTGGATTCAGGTCCGGCCAGGATTCACTAAGGCAGTTCCTCCGACGTCCACCAGGTGGCGCTGCTGCGCTGAAGAGCATCGGAACGCACTCAAGTACACCGAGCCGGGCTGAGTGAAGGTAAGTGCAAGCTCCGCAACACTTTTTGTTTTTTAAATGCAGCGGTTTTTCCGAATCCGTCGGGTTTTCGTTGGGCCACGCCCCCCAGATTTCCGTCGCATGCATGCCAGCGCCGATGCACCAAAATCCGATCGCGTGTGCCAAAATCCCGGGGCAATTCAGGAGAAATTGGCGCAAATTGGAAATATTCGGGTAACACGTCGGGAAAACGCGAATCGGGCCCTTAGTAAATGACCCCCAATCTTTTTTTAAATACAGTGTTTTTTCCAAATCCGTCGGGTTTTCTGAAGGCTATGCACCAGATTTCTGATGCATGCAAGCTGGCGCTGATGCGGCACAATCCGATCGCATACACCAAAAACCCGGGGCAATTCAAGGATAAACGGCGCAAAACGGTAATATTCAGGAAACCCGGCGATTCGCCCCCTTAGTAAACGACCCCCAGAGTGCCCAAGCTACAACCAAAACCTACGTATATGTCGCAAAGTGCCAACATGACAATTTAAGCAGTATCTTATTGCTTATTGCTGTATCACAGGTTTTAATCGTATTGGCCTCCTGAATTCGCCAATACAATAGAAAGATGGAGAAATTTGGATTCTAGCTTCCCTCCTGGGTCCCCTGAAGAGAGAGAATGAGGGGACCCAGAGCAGGAGCTCCAATGACAATCCATCTCTTTCCACACCTTCTCGCTCCTCCTGTAGTTCTGGCAGCCAAGGATGTTGCTTTAAACTAGCGCTGAGCATGGCACTTTCTGGGCTGTATTGGATCACAAGAGAAAGCCTTGAGTCCTAGTTGGTAAACTCTGTGTTGGGGTGAAGGCCTGGGTGCCCATAGAAAGGGCTCTGAGTGCCACCTCTGGCACCCGTGCCATAGGTTCGCCACCACTGTTCTATGAGGATCTAAAACCTCCAACTTACACACTGGTATCTGCCACTCAACTCATGTGATGAATAAAGGGGAGTCCACAAAGTCACCGATTTGCCTGTGCCATATCTGATGTGTATTGCTAAGTGGATCCAAGACTGAGGATGAAACTCTGCCGTGAATGTATATTTAATGTGTAATGGATCTGTATTAATAAATGAGGCCAAGTCACAACTTATCCTTCGAAACTTGTTCAATTTTACTCATTTGATCGTCCGATGGTAATGCCATCAAAAGGTTAGAACTAGAGATGAGCGAGCACTAAAATGCTCGGGTGCTCGTTAGTCGAGACGAACTTTTCCAGATGCTCGAGTGCTCGTCTCGAATAACGAACCCCATTGACCGCAACACTTTTTGTTTTTTAAATGCAGCGGTTTTTCCGAATCCGTCGGGTTTTCGTTGGACCACGCCCCCCAGATTTCGGTCGCATGCATGCCAGCGCCGATGCACCAAAATCCGATCGCGTGCGCCAAAATCCCGGGGCAATTCAGGAGAAATTGGCGCAAATCGGAAATATTCAGGTAACACGTCGGGAAAACGCGAATCGGGCCCTTAGTAAATGACCCCCAATCTTTTTTTAAATACAGTGTTTTTTCCAAATCCGTCGTGTTTTCTGAAGGCTATGCACCAGATTTCTGATGCATGCAAGCTGGCGCTGATGCGGCACAATCCGATCGCATACACCAAAAACCCGGGGCAATTCAAGGAAAAACGGCGCAAAACGGTAATATTCAGGAAACCCGGCGATTCGCCCCCTTAGTAAATGACCCCCAGAGTGCCCAAGCTACAACCAAAACCTATGTATATGTCGCAAAGTGCCAACATGACAATTTAAGCAGTATCTTATTGCTTATTGCTGTATCACAGGTTTTAATCGTATTGGCCTCCTGAATTCGCCAATACAATAGAAAGATGGAGAAATTTGCATTCTAGCTTCCCTCCTGGGTCCCCTGAAGAGAGAGAATGAGGGGACCCAGAGCAGGAGCTCCAATAACAATCCATCTCTTTCCACACCTTCTCGCTCCTCCTGTAGTTCTGGCAGCCAAGGATGTTGCTTTAAACTAGTGCTGAGCATGGCACTTTCTGGGCTGTATTGGATCACAAGAGAAAGCCTTGAGTCCTAGCTGGCAAACTCGGTGTTGGGGTGAAGGCCTGGGTGCCCATAGAAAGGGCTCTGAGTGCCACCACTGTTCTATGAGGATCTAAAACCTCCAAATTACACACCGGTATCTGCCACTCAACTCATGTGATGAATAAAGGGGAGTCCACAAAGTCACCGATTTGCCTGTGCCATATCTGATGGGTATTGCTAAGTGGATCCAAGACTGAGGATGAAACTCTGCCGTGAATGTATATTTAATGTGTAATGGATCTGTATTAATAAATGAGGCCAAGTCACAACTTATCCTTCGAAACTTGTTCAATTTTTCTCATCTGATCGTCCGATGGTAATGCCATCAAAAGGTTAGAACTTTCAAAAATAAGAAATTGTTCTGTGAAACCCAAACTCATTTAGTAAGCATGAACTGTAGCACTGTATATTTTCCTGGCTTCAGAACAGGGATTGTGGTTTCCTCCATGACATCAGAGGTTGCTAAGGACACCCTGACCACTAAGTCAGCATGTAGGCTACTCTGCATATGCTACTACCCACCAAGTCAATGAGGCAGAAAACTACTGGAAATGTGTTCCTATATCCACAAATATCCAAACTGGAGTCGTAAAAGCTTAATCCTACGCCGAAAGCCACATCATAATGCAGAAACGCCTCGACTTACTTCTCAAATGAGTGCAAAACATGTACAATTCATATAAAGTGCTACAATAAAAAATAAAACAAAAAACAATACAAACTGCTATAAAGCTAAGGCACAATATGGAAAGTGCATGTCTCCCCAAGGCAGTCAAGCCGTAAGATTAGTATTTTTAAACTATAAATAGATGTACTCTATGGGGGGATGTACTAGACATTGATAAATCCTTCTGATAGAAAACACCTCCGTCATTCTGCGCATTCACTGAACACTTTCATTAACCATTTACTGAGCAAAATTAATGGGGGGGATGTGGTTACCTTAACAACCGTTCCTGCAAAACACTAAAGATTAGAAGATCATTTCAATTGTAATTTGATAAAACTATTGAGAAGGAAGAAGTTGATACATTTGTGGTTAGTTTTGTTGTTTGTATGTTTTGTATGAAATCAACTCTTTTGGGTTTTGGCATTTTGCCTTGAACTTAGATCCCATAGCTCGAGAGCCAAGCAGAGGATTTTCCAGTTAACCTGAGGGCCCAATGAGGAGACATCTCATTGGGGTTTTCATAGCTAGATCTGCAAATTCTGTCCAGTGATCAGTATTTTATCGGCCTGCCCCAAACCTCTAAACCCTTATTGTCACCGAAATCTGCACCTTGGACTGTAGTAGGATAGAGGACCTTGTGTATGTACTGTTCTGTACACTGTACACTATGCAGGGTACACTATGTGCATTGGTGAAAAATGTTTTTCAGCCATGTACCTCTTACTTTACTGCAATGCACATGCTAGTGCAGGGTGTGAGAGACAGTTATTCCCCAGCAGTGTGGTCTCCTCTCGGATCCTCTCTGATCGGATCAGATACTATGTTGATTGTTAGTTTCTCATTAACATTACTCCCATCATTCCTTAGAATTGCATCAGATGGGCATCTAGAGACTGTGCCATCTCAGGTTGTTAGGGCATCTGTCAAGACAGGAAAGAAGTACAAGCTCTGCCCTTCCACAATCTCTATCCCTACCTACTTTTCAGCCCTGCATTAGCGAACTGGAAGCGACTTTGTGCTCTGGTGCACAGAAGAGAAAGACAACAAAAAATAGAGACAAAAAGACAAATAGTGAAATTATGAAAGTCAAAACCGAGATGGCGGCAATGTACAAAACCATAAGGCAAAGAATAATCAAAAGTACTTGTAAAGGGTCAGATACACAGCAAGAACACATAGAGAGTTGAATGATAACCACTATCCGGAAGACTTGTCTAACAAGCACCTGTTAATGAGTGAATGAGGAATATATGCAGTGACCGGACACTGCCACATAGCAGATTGGTGATACATCCGGCGGTGAGTACACCCATTCCCAGCTGAGAAAGGCTGTTAGAACAGTCAATGAAGCCGCCACCTCCAGAGAACACACACGTGGGTGTGTAGCTACTTGAAGGAGAACTCCATGACCTCGATCCTGCGAGAGATCTGACAGGAACATTGTGATTATTATTCTCTTCCAGAAAACCTGAAGCCTGAGATGGTGAGACAAAACAAAGGCATTAAAATTCAAAGTGACCACCATCACATGACACAACTGAAAATACAAGATTTCAGATAGAAGCAAATATCTGAATATGGTAATAAATAAATATATATAGATATATGTATATATGTTAAAGGGACATAATGAAAGAGCTTATTTTATGTTGTGTAACTGAGATGAATCTTGAAGTCATATTTCTATACTGTCACATAGCCACAGTTTTATCCATTAATCCCCTTCTTTTATCTCCTACGTATGTGACATTCCATACACTAAACACATGATTATAACTCAATCCCCCTTCTGTCTCCCTGATGTATAGTGTGTGGTTCTTCACATTAGTAATCCCACCGATGTTAAGCCCTGTCAACATCAAAACAAAGGTGCAGCACAAAGACGGGCAAAATAATGAATATAGAAACAAATGTATTTCTCAGCTGTAGCACCTATAAATAATTCAGATACACCCAGGTATGGGTCTAGAAATGTATAACCAAGGAAAACCCATTTAGACTAAAAGTAAAGGCAGTATTATCTACAGAAACATTAAAGTCATGCATGTGGCAAAATCAGGAAATTGACTGTATATTTCAGACCTTAAGAAAAAGTCTTTCTAAAAAGAACCTGCAAAGTCGAAAGGTCCGGAGGATCCAGCTCTGCCAGGCCCTCCTCACTACTGTTCAGAGATCGAGGAAAGTGCTGTCAAAGCATTTCACCTGATCTCCAAGAAAGCAGAGTCTCTGCACTGCTCTCCCCCTCTCCTGACCATCTCTACATGAGTAAAGGAGGACAAGGTCCTAGATTGATTTCAGGAGCATGACTGATCACATGTGTTATCACTGTAAGGTCCATTAATCCTTCTATGCTGCTGGTCAGGACAGAGCCACAGGATGGGAGGAAAAGATTGGCTTTCTCCGGTTGGGAGTAAGTATGTATAAGAGATGTGGATTTAGCAGAGATGTGTGTGAGAGAGTGGATGGATGTAGCAGAGCTGTATTTATGAGGGAATAGATGTAGAAGCACTGTGGGGCTAAAATGTGTTACGTGCGCCGGCGTATGATAAAGGCCAAGCCCAGACCCTCCTCATTCCTGTGGCGTAAGCCCTTTGATATATCCACTGGGCATAGGAAGGACCACCCCACGGCCACACACTCCAACGGTGGTTGTGCCTCTTTACACCACCTCCATGTGCAAATAAATTATGGTTAGAGTCACCACGACATGAAGAACTATACAAAAGGGTTGCGGCATTAGGAAAGTTGATTACAACTGGCTAAGCTCAAGGGCTCAGCAGTTAACCTGTGGGCACCTTGGTATCAAGGTGTGTATGACGTGTGTGTGTGTGTATGAATGTAACAGAGCTGTGTGTGAGAGAGGATGGATGTTGCACGGCTATAGTTAAGAGGATAGTTGTAGAACCATTGTATGTGTGAGGGGATGGATGTAGCAGGGCTATAGGTGAGAGGATGGATGTAGCAGGGCTATGGGCAAGAGGATAGTTGTAGAACCATTGTATGTGTGAGGGGATGGATGTAGCAAGGCTATAGGTGAGAGGATGGATGTAGCAGGGCTATAGGTGAGAGGATGGATGTAGCAGGGCTATAGGTGAGAGGATATTTGTAGAACCATTGTTTGTATGAGAGGATGGATGTAGCAGGGCTATAGGTGAGAGGATAGTTGGAGAACCATTTTGTGTATGAGAGGATGGACGTAGCAGTGCTGTGTGTATGAGAGGATGGCTGTAGCAGCACTACGTGTAAATATATATTCAGCATTGCTCTGCTTGAGTGTGTTATTATCACCCGGGAATTTTTAATTGTTTGGTTTCAAATAACTTTTTTTATTGAAGACTAAATCTAGAATGTGTCTTATTGCGGGGAACATCCTATAAATAAATACGGTAGTTGTGCGCAGGGCAGTATGCACTATGGGTATGTATATAGTCTGTTGCTCAAACATATTTGGTTGCACAGAAAAATCTACTCCATCTCTAGTCCTGAAGTGGTTAACCCTAAAAAAATGTAAACAAATATATTTCTCAGTTACCTACAATTTTATATTACCACCACTGGGTTTTTTATTATGCAAATGTTCTCAATCTGATTAGCTTCTTCCGTTTCGTTTCCTAACAAAAGGTGCCTGCAAGTACTAATCAGAATGTTGCAATTTACATATTAATGACGTTCTATCTAATGATATTTCCTTCATCTTGAGGGTAATCAAATAAAGATTTTTCCAATTTTTTTTCCTCAGGAAACCATTGAATCGTGATCTCTTAAATTAATCTGACGGACACTTTTATTATTCTTTCAGCTCAATTTGTAAAAAATGTCTGGTTTCCATATCTGCATAACTTATCTCCGGGAAACTGGAGGGAGCGTTATATTTACAAGTGAAAGAGAAGGCTCCTATTGTTATTTCATATTCCATTTCTAGTCGGTACAACACAAGAACATGCCCTTTTAATTTACCAATTTGTGGGCTCTAAGAAGATCTAACAATATGATTACTCAGGAGAATAACTTAAGTCTCTCGGGCCCCAGTGTTACAGTGTTTATTTTTTTTCTCTAGATCTAATAATTAGATCCGATTCTTATTTTGGTTCTCATTTACTTCACAGGGGGTTATCCCACAAATATTTTTTTAATGCAATGTCCTCAAATATTGTGAAAAGGCAAAGTCATTTATAGTGTTTTGAATAGTGATGAGTTGAGCCATGTAGGTTTAGGTTCACACGAAATTAGAACAAAAGTTTTTTTCAGGTACCCACTAACCGATGGTGGGTGCTAAACCTTTAAAGGACACCGGCAAAGCCATCATTTTTCTTAGAATTGTAGCTTCATGGGGAGCCGGTCACCGCCTATCCTATCTACCTCTACCTGTATGCCAGCCCTATGCAGTATTTGATTCAGATCCCTACTTGAACATATGCAGTGGGTAATACCTCTACTTTAGCAGTGATTGTCTATAGCACTTCACCAGCACTTTATAGTTCTTTATTAGCACTTTATTGTTAGCACTCAGCACTTTCTTGTGTTTGGGTGAGTTTTGATGGAAGTATTGGCACTTTTTTGATGTATTGTTTACGGCTATCTTCTCACTGCCAATATCACTGCGGACTGTGCAACTTGGGCTTATTGCCACTGAATTCTATATTGTAATATTATATTACTGTGGATTATGTGCAATATTGAGGTAGACATATAGACAGCAACCATTGTCTGGATAGGGGTATGTTGGTGGTTGACCCATACCAGGGCCACCACGTATGAATTTTCCTGTAAAATATATTTTTAAATGCTTTTAAATGTGTGTCTTCTGTGTGTCTGTCTTTATATATGAATACATATTGATTTATGTTGTGAAGATATTTCTACTTATTACTTCATGCATGTTGGTCTATTTTTGGTGCAATTCTTTTTTGCTTCTTGAGGCATAGCTTCGTGATGACATAATCGTCACTGATCTTACGATTCCCTATGAAGTCCATGTTCAGCATAGACCGAAAAAATTGCAGTTTGGGTCTGCTCAAACCTAATTTCTATCATAATTTTTTTCATAATGTTATGCTTTAGGGGTCCTTCTTGGTTTAACTTCTTATCTGTGCTTCTTGGTGCAAAGGCTTCTTATTTTAGTGGCCCTTATGACTTTTGTCATGGTTTTACCTGTTTATCTTCTTCCTATATGTCCCCATTGTGTGATATTCCATACACTAAACACATGCTTATCTTCCTTCCCCTTGATGTATAGCAAGCAGTTCTTCACATTAGTAAAACCCAACCACGGTAAGACCTGACACTATAAAACAAAGGTAAAGCTCAGAGATTGGCAAAATAATGACAGTGAAGAAAAAGCTCTGGAAGCCTCATCTGTAATTAATACAGACACAAACACAGGTGGTCCCCGACTTAAGGACATCCTACAGATGTCTCCTAGTTACAGATGGACCTCTCTGCCCTCCGTGACCTTTGGTGAAGCTCTATGGATGCTTTACTTTAGTCCCAGGCTGCAATGATAAATGTCATCCATAGTGAAGTTTTATTGATAACCCTTGCTTCCATGACAGCACAAAATGTTAAAAATTCAATTGCCACTGGGACAGATTATTTTTCTGCAGTTAAAATCATAAAATGTACCAGTTCCGACTTACATACAAATTCAACTTAAGAACAAACCTAAAGAACCGAACGTGTATGTAACCCATATAACTGCCTGTAGGTAAATTTCTAGAAATGTATAACCGAGAAGAAAAGGTTGTTGCTTCACTCCTTAGTGGAGAACATATGGACTCCATATGGATTTCCATGGAATTTGCTTTGGACTAGTCTCTGGATTTCCCTTTGCACAATATTTAACCTCAAGGCTCAGGCTTTTGGATTTAAGTGCAGGAAGATGTAGTAAGTGTATGTATGTAACTAAATTAAGGTATAAAAACATTCAATGCTCTGACAACATTCTGAAATAGCAGTAGACACGTGATAGGAACATCTCAACACTGGAATTACAGCAGAGAACAATTGGAGGACTTTGTCTTCTGTCTACCAATTTTGTACCATGACCTAAAACCATCTTCATATATTACAAGATAGAGGGGACACCTTAGATTAACTGTTACAAAATATATCTTTATTCTTAAGCCTTTGGCAACTACGACCTTTTATGTCAAAAGTCAGTGTCCAAAGGACATTGGAACAGGAGGTGAGGGACCTAGGTGAGAGGTAAAACACAAAAATGTGGTCCCCAGGCCAAGGTCTGACCAACACAAACAACTCAAAACGGAATTAGAGCAGAGAGCATACTGAGAACTGTCTTCTGTCTACCGATTTAGTACCATGTCGTAGTACCATCTTCATATATTAGGAAATAGAGGGAACACCTAAGATTTACTGTTACAAAATACACTCACCAGCCACTTTATTAGGTACACCATGCTAGTAACGGGTTGCCCCCCTTTTGCCTTCAGAACTGCCTCAATTCTTCGTGGCATAAATTCAACAAGGTGCTGGAAGCATTCCTCAGAGATTTTGGTTCATATTGACATGATGGCATCACACAGTTGCCGCAGATTTGTCGGCTGCACATCCATGATGCGAATCTCCTGTTCCACCACATCCCAAAGATGCTCTATTGGATTGAGATCTGGTGACTGTGGAGGCCATTTGAGTACAGTGACCTCATTGTCATGTTAAGAAACCGTCTGAGATGATCCAGGGTATGACATGGCGCATTATCCTGCTGAAAGTAGCCATCAGAGTTGGGTAAATTGTGGTCATAAAGGGATGGACATGGTCAAACAATACTCAGGTAGGCTGTGGCGTTGCAACAAGCTCAATGGTACCAAGGGGCCCAAAGATGCCAAGAAAATATTCCCACACCATGACAACCACCACCACAGTCCTGAACCGTTGAATACAAGCAGGGGGTCCATGCTTTCAGTTGTTGACGCCAAATTCGACCCTACATCCGAATGTCGCAGCGAAATCGGACTCATCAGACCAGGCAACGTTTTTCCAATCTTCTACTGTCCAATTTCTATGAGCTGTGTGCAAATTGTGCCTCAGTTTGCTGTTCTTGCTGAAAAGGTGGCACCGGTGTGGTCTTCTGCTGCTGTAGCCAATCTGCCTAAAGTTCGACGTACTGTGCGTTCATAATGCTCTTTGCCTACCTGGTTGTATGGGTGGCGATTTGAGTCACTTTGCCTTTCTATCAGCTCGAACCAGTCTGCCCCTTCTCTCTGACTCTTGGCATCAAAAAGGCATTCCGCCCACAGACACTGCTGCTCACTGGATGTTTTTTCTTTTTGGACCATTCTCTGTAAACCAAGAGATGATTGTGCATGAAAATCCCAGTAGATCAGCAGTTCTGAAATACTCAGACAGCCCTTCTGGCACCCAACACCATGCCACGTTCAACAGCCACTCAAATCACCTTTCTTCCCCATACTGATGCTCCGTTGAACTGCAGGAAATTGTCTGACCATGTCACATGCCTAAATGCACTGAGTTGCCGCCATGTGATTGGAGTAGTAGAAATTAAGTCTTAACGAGCAGTTGGACAGGTGTACCTAATAAGTGGCCGGTGAGTGTATATCTATATGCAGAAGTCTTTGGTAACTAGTCATTGATGATGATAGTGGTGTAGAATGTCCTTTGAAGAGAGGCCAAAGTCCTAAGTCAGTATTCAAAGGTCATTGGAATGGGAGGTCGAGACATAGAAGAGAAGAACACTAAAAACAGTGTTCTAAATTCTAATAGGAACATCTTCATACTGGAATTACAGCAGGAACAACCTGAAGACTTTGACGCCATCTACTGATTTTGTACCATGTCCTAGAACCATCTTCTATATTATTAGAAATGGAACACCTTAGTTTTACTGTTACAGATAGACCTTGTGCTGAAGCTTTTGACAACTATCATTGATGATGTAAAGATTCACTATGACCTTTGAGAAGGCCTGGAGTCAACAGTCAGGTCCCCAATGGGAAGGAAAACAGGGACATAGGAGGAGAAAAAAACACAACTGTTGTCACAGACCAACAGCTGACCAAAAGTTACATACTTAATACGGGAATTACAGCAGAGAACCACCGAAGGACTTCTATCTACCAATTTTGCATGTCCTAGGATCATCTTCATATATTACGAGAACACCTTAGATTACTACTACAAATAGACCTTTATGCTGAAGCCAGTCGTAACTAGTCATGGTGGATGTAGTGGTGCACTATGCCCTTCAAAGAAAGCCCAAGAGTAAGTGTCAAGTATATTTGAAGAGGAAGTTAGGGACATAGATGTGGGAACACTCAGATTACTCTGGAATTACAGCAGAGAAAATCCTAAGGACTTTGTCTTCTGTCTACCAAATTTTGCATGTCCTAGTATCAATCTTCGTATATTACGCGACAAGGGAATACCTTACACTTACTACTAAAATACCCTTTATGCTAAAGCCTGTGGTAACTAGTCATTGGTGATGTGTGGTGCACTATGGTCTTCTAAAAAGCCCCAGAGTAAGAGTAAACGTCCAAGTACATTTAAAGGGAACCTACCACCCATGACTACCTATAAAGGTTAGAACGGGTAGTGTTGAATGTATGGGATGTGAGGATAGCCCTTTTTAGAGCTAATCCTCATGTCCCGGCTATGTTATAGAAAAATTTATTAGGCTAATATGTATTTTGTTAAGGGCTACTGGGGTGTGGAGCAGCCGGACATGAGGCTACACGTCGTGTTACTTCATGCCCCAGTACCCACTTTTCTCTCCAACCCTAACATCTTCGGCGCACAGCTCCTCGAAGCTGCGCGCCCCTCATCGAGAAGCCGAGTTCTACGCATGTCAGTAGCTCCGCCTCGGAGCTGTGGCTGCACAGGCGGGCCTGCGTTGCGCATGCGCAGAACGCCAGCTTTTCGGTTGACGGCGTGCAGCTACGAGGAGCTGCGCACCAAAGATGTCAGGGTAGGAGGAGAAAAGATGCTACTGGGGCGTGGAGTAGCGCGACGTGTAGCCTTGTCCGGCTGCTCTATGCCCCAGTGCCCCTTAACAAAATTTTACATCTTAGCCTAGTTTCTAAAAGAAGCCGGAGTGAGGATTAGCTCTAAAAGGCTATCCTCAGTCCCATACATGACACTACCACGTGTTTTTACCTATAGGTAGAATCGTGGTGGTAGGTTCACTTTAATGGGAAGTTGGGGACATTGGAGAGGGAACACTGTGGTCCGAACACCAAACGCAGTCCAACAGAAACATCTCAAACCGGAATTACGCAGAGAAAACCTGCTTATATATTTTAAACCATGTAGTAAGAGGCATCTCTTTCTCTGTACCATAGCTTCCAATTATTGCAGATAAGCCTCCCTACACAGCAGGCCGTCCCACAGCGAAAATTGAAAGCAGCAAATTATTAGCACAATTACTATCAAAGAGAAAAGATGATTAACATCTGCAATTTATTTTATTGTATTATTATGATCCGTTCGTGAATGTATTAAAAGTCTGAATGCAAAATGTGTTTCCACAAGTGACATTATATACCCTTGAAAATAAGTAAAGAGCCCTTCTTCATAACTACATGCAATCTAAAATATCCAAATCTGAACAATATTATAAGCACTTATCACTTATTTATGAATCCAGGACTGCTTCCGAAAAGAGATCATAATTTAAACTAACATTTATAAGAAACCAATGATACAATCATACTGCTCAGTGTGCAAATTGACTGGAAGCAAATATTATTAATTAAATAGTAACCCCAATGATAAAGGGTTCGCCAATTGCTCCGGACCATTGTGAACTTTGGAAAATGCCACATTCGGGGAAAAAGATATGGAGCTACAAGAGGGTTTCCACCTCAATTATTGTTATAAAAAGTAGTGGGACTACATTGGAAACAATCAGCCATTAGACTATGACTTTTAGGCAATAAGGCAAAATGCTCCGCCCCTGGTGCTCTTGCAGGGCTGATTGCATAACCATAAAAAAGATGATTATTTCGGCATGCTTCATGGGTAAAAAGACTTTTGTAAACGTTATATTACACACAATGGGCCGGAGCACATCCAAAACTTTAGACATTTTCCAAATCACATTTTTTGCAGGTTCTAACTGCATCGGAACACATTAGGCAGATTTATGTTCCTGTTGTAATTTTCACAAAAACAGTCTTGTTTGGGCCTGAGCCCAATTTATTAAAGGTTTTAGAAAGGTTGTAGACGCTTTAAACGCTAGAAAGGAATGGGGCGTGGCCTCTGAAAGGAGTGGGATTAATGGGAAACGTTTAGTATCTATAAGTATTGGTGTAACTACCAGGTCAAAAGACTAAACCGCCGCTCATCAACCAATCTGATGACAGAGTCATGCCAATATAATTTAGCATGACTCACTGTCTGTATGTAGTCCTTAATGTTGACCACTGTGTGTATTATCCCTGTACTGTGAATCCTATGTGTTATTATCTCTTGCACTGTGATATCACTTGTGTATTATCTCCGTATTGGGACATCATGTGTGTATAATCCCTGTACTGTGACATCACTGTGTGTATTAACTCTGTACTGTGTGACATCACTGTGTTATTATACCTGTACTGACATCACTGTGTGTATATCCTGTCTGTACATCACGTGTGGTATATCCTGTACTGTGACATCACTGTGGTGTATTATCCCTTACTGTGCATCACTGTGTATATTATCCCTGTACTGTGACATCACTTTGTGTATTATCCCTGTACTGTGACATCACTGTGTGTATTATCCTTGCACTGTGACATCACTGTGTGTATTATCCCTTTACTGTGACATCACTGTGTGTATTATCTCTGTACTGTAACATCACTGTGTGTATTATCTCTGTACTGTGACATCACTAGGAGCAGTATCCCTGTACTGTGACATCAGTGTGTGTATTATCCTTGCACTGTGATATTTCTGTGTGTATTATTCTTGTACTGTGACATCACTGTGTGTATTATACCTGTACTGTGACATCACTGTGTGTACTATTATACCTACTGTGACATCACTGTGTCTTATCACTGAGTGTGTATCACTGTGCTGTCATCTCGTACTGTGACATCACTGTGTGTATTATCCCTGTACTGTGACATCACTGTGTGTATTATATCCCTGTACTGTGACATAACTGTGTATATATCCCTGTACTGTGACATCACTTTGTTGTATCCCTGTACGGTGACATCACGGGTGTATAATCCTGCACTGTGACATCACTGTGTGTATTATCACTTGCACTGGACACACTGTGTGGTATTATCCCTTTACTGTGACATCACTGTGTGTATTCTCTGTACTGTAACATCAGTGTGTATTATCCTGTACTGTGACATCACTAGGAGCAGTTCCCTGTACTGTGACATCACTGTGTGTATAATCCCATGCACTGTGACATCACTGTGTGTATTATCCCTTGCACTGGGACATCACTGTGTGTATATCCTCGTTACGTGAATCACTGGTGTATTATTCTCTGTACTGTAACATCCTGTTGTATATCCTGTCGACCACAGGAGCAGTATCCTGTACTGTGACATCAGTGTGGTATTAATCCTTGCACTGTGATATTCTGTGTGTATTATTCTTGTACTGTGACATCACTGTGTGTATTATACCTCTACTGTGACTCACGTGTGTATTACTCTGACGCTGAATCACTGTGTGATTAACCTGTCTGTGAATCACTGGTGTACTGTATCCTGACTGTAAACATCACTGTGTGTATTATTCCTGACTGTGACTCACTGTGGTATTATCCCTGTACTGTGCCATAACTGTGTATATTATCCCTGTACGTGAATCACTGTGTGTATTATCCTTGGCACTGTGACATCACTGTGTGTATTATCCGTTACTGTGACATCACTGTGGTTCTACCTCGTTACTGTAACATCATGGGGGTGACTGTGGAGGCCATTTGAGTACAGTGAACTCATTGTCATGTTCAAGAAACCAGTCTGAGATGATTCCAGCTGTATGACATGGCGCATTATCCTGCTGAAAGTAGCCATCAGATGGGTAAATTGTGGTCATAAAGGGATGGACATGGCAAACAATACTCAGGTGGCTGTGGCGTTGCAACAATGCTCAATTGTGTACCAAGGGGCCCAAAGAGTGCCAAGAAAATATTCCCACACCATGACAACCACCACCACCAGCCTGAACCGTTGAATACAAGCAGGGGATCCATGCTTTCATGTTGTTGACGCCAAATTTCGACCCTACCATCCGAATGTCGCAGCGAAATCGAGACTCATCAGACCAGGCAACGTTTTTCCAATCTTCTACTGGTCCAATTTCTATGAGCTTGTGCAAATTGTGCCTCAGTTTGCTGTTCTTGCTGAAAAGTTCTGCTGCTGTAGCCCATCTGCCTCAAAGTTCGACGTACTGTGCATTCATAGATGCTCTTCTGCCTACCTTGGTTGTACGGGTGGCGATTTGAGTCACTGTTGCCTTTCTATCAGCTCGAACCAGTCTGCCCATCCTCCTCTGACCTCTGGCATCAACAAGGCATTTCCGCCCACAGAACTGCCGCTCACTGGATGTTTTTTCTTTTTCGGACCATTCTCTGTAAACCCAAGAGATGATTGTGCATGAAAATCCCAGTAGATCAGCAGTTTCTGAAATACTCAGACCAGCCCTTCTGGCACCAACAACCATGCCACGTTCAAAGCCACTCAAATCACCTTTCTTCCCCATACTGATGCCTGGTTTGAACTGCAGGAGATTGTCTTGACCATGTCTACATGCCTAAATGCACTGAGATGCCACCATGTGATTGGCGTATTAGAAATTAAGTCTTAACGAGCAGTTGGACAGGTGTACCTAATAAAGTGGCCGGTGAGTGTATATCTATATGCAGAAGTCTTTGGTAACTAGTCATTGATGTGGTGTAGTATGTCCTTTGAAGAGAGGCCAAAAGTCTATAGTCAGTATTCAAAGGTCATTGGAATGGGAGGTCAGAGACATAGAAGAGAAGAACACTAAAAACAGTGTTCTAAATTCTAATAGGAACATCTTCATACTGGAATTACAGCAGAGAACAACCTGAAGACTTTGACTGCCATCTACTGATTTTGTAACATGTCCTAGAACCATCTTCATATATTATTAGACAATGGGAACACCTTAGATTTACTGTTACAGAATAGACCTTTGTGAGCTTTTGACAACTAATCATTGATGATGTAAAGATTCACTATGACCTTTGAAGAAAGGCCTGGAGTCAACAGTCAGTGTCCAAGGGAATGGGAAAACAGGGACATAGGAGAGAGAAACAAACACAACTGTTGTCCACAGACCAACAGCTGACCAAAAGTTACATCTTAATACTGGAATTACAGCAGAGAACAACCGAAGGACTTCTATCTACCAATTTTGCATGTCCTAGGATCATCTTCATATATTACGAGAACACCTTAGATTTACTACTACAAAATAGACCTTTATGCTGAAGCCAGTCGTAACTAGTCATTGGTGATGTAGTGGTGCACTATGCCCTTCAAAGAACGCCCAATAGTAAGTGTCCAAAGTATATTTGAATGGGAAGTTAGGGACATAGGATGTGGGAACACTCAGAATTACTCTGGAATTACAGCAGAGAAAATCCTAAGGACTTTGTCTTCTGTCTACCAATTTTGCATGTCCTAGTATCATCTTCGTATATTACGAGACAAAGGGAACACCTTACATTTACTACTATAAAATAGCCCTTTATGCTAAAGCCTGTGGTAACTAGTCTTTGGTGATGTAGTGGTGCACTATGGTCTTCTAAGAAAGCCCAAGAGTTAAGAGTAACTGTCCAAAGTACATTTAAAGGGAACCTACCACCATGATTCTACCTATAAAGGTAGAACGGGTAGTAGGTGAATGTATGGGATGTGAGGATAGCCCTTTTTAGAGCTAATCCTCATGTCCCGGCTATGTTATAGAAAACTTTATTAGGCTAATATGTATTTTGTTAAGCGGCTACTGGGGTGTGGAGTAGCCGGACATGAGGCTACACGTCGTGGTTACTTCATGCCCCAGTACCCACTTTTCTCCTCCAACCCTTACATCTTCGGCGCACAGCTCCTCGAAGCTGCACGCCATCATCCGAGAAGCCGGAGTTCTACGCATGTCCAGTAGCTCCGGCCTCGGAGCTGTGGCTGCACAGCTGCGGGCCTGCGTTCTGCGAACGCCAGCTTTTCGGTTGACGGCGTGCAGCTACGAGGAGCTGCGTACCAAAGATGTCAGGGTAGGAGGAGAAAAGATGCTACTGGGGCGTGGAGTAGCCGCGACGTGTAGCCTCTTGTCCGGCTGCTCTACGCCCCAGTAGCCGCTTAACAAAATTTACATATTAGCCTAGTTTTCTAAAAGATAGCCGGGACGTGAGGATTAGCTCTAAAAAGGGCTATCCTCACGTCCCATACATGCACCTACCACCTGTTTTACCTTTATAGGTAGAATCGTGGTGGTAGGTTCACTTTAAATAGGAAGTTGGGGACATTGGAGATGGGAACACTGTGGTCCGAACACCAAACGCAGTCCAACAGGAACATCTCAAAACCGGAATTACAGCAGAGAAAAACCTGCTTATATATTTTTAAACCATGTAGTAAGAGGCATTGCTTCTCTTGTACCACTAGCTTCCAATTATTGCAGATAAGCCTCCCTACACAGCAGGCCGTCCACAGCGAAAATTGAAAGCAGCAAATTATTAGCACAATTACTTATCAAAGAGAAAAGATGATTAACATCTGCAAATTTATTTTTATTTGTATTATTATGTATCCGTTCGTACATGTATTAAAAGTCTGAATGCAAAATGTGTTTCCACAAGTGACCATTATATACCCTTGAAAATAAAGTAAAGAGCCCTTCTTCATAAATACATGCAAATCTAAAATATCCAAATCTGAACAAATATTATAAGCACTTATCACTTATTTATGAATCCCGGACTGCTTCCGAAAATGAAATCATAATTTAACATAACTTATTTATAAGAAACCAATATACAGGCTCATACTGCTCAGTGCAATTGACTTGGAAGCAAATATTATTAAAATATAAATATTAACTCACAATGATAAAGTAGGTTCGCCAATTGCTCCGGGACATTGTGAACTTTTGGAAAAATGACATGTCGGGGAAAAAGGATAAATGGAGCTTACAAGAGGTTTTCCACCTCAATGTATTGTTATAAAAAGTAGTGGGGACCTACATTGTAAACAATCAGCTATTGGACTTATGACTGTTAGGCAAATCAGGCAAAATAGCTCCGCCCAAGTTGCTCTTGCAGGCTGATTTGAATAACCATAAAAAAAATGATTATTTCTGCATTGCTTCATGGGTAAAAAGTCTTTTGTAAACGTTATATTACACACAATGGGCCGGAGCACATCCAAACTTTAGACATTTATTCCAAATACACATTTTTTTGCGGTATTCTACTCCATCGGAACACATTCAGGCAGATTTATGTTTCCTGTTGTAATTTTCACCAAAAAACAGTCTTGTTTGGGCCTGGGCCAGGTGCCCAATTTATTCAAGGTTTTAGACTAGTTGTAGACGCTTTTACGGCTAGAAAGGACATGGGGCGTGGCCTCTGAAAAGGGGTGGGACTTAATGGGAACGTTATCTATAAGTATTGGTGTAACTACCAGGTCAAAAAGCATAACCGCCGCTCATCAACCAATCCTAATGAAAGAGTCATGCACAATATAACTGAGCAGTGACATCACTGTCTGTATTATCCCTGTACTGTGACATCACTGTCTGTATTATCTCTGTACTGTGACATCACTGTGTGTATTATCTCTGCACTGTAAAAGTAAATGAGGGGGAACTACACAAAGGTAGCAAGCTGGGCACATGAAAATGGCATTTATAGAAGAAAGTGTCACCTCTTCTTTTCAACAAGAAAATTATATCTGCCTTAAAGGAAAACGTGGAAAAACATTCCAACCAAATAGAGATAAAAGCAGAAGAGCAGCCGATGTAACAGGGACATGGTGTCTCTGTATTGTCACCTGTATGCACTATGTACATTACTCCACATCCATCACCCGCTAGTAGAAGAAGTGTAATTGTTTACAGATACACTACATCAGCTTTCCGAGATGTTAGGTGTATGCAGACAAAGAGAAATGATCTCCCCCAAAACAATGGATATGAGAAGTGCCTGTGGTGCGCTATTACCCCATGACACATACAGATGACATCCCCCCTAATGCTTCAGGCATATGATATAGTGCATATATCTGCTCGGCTCCGAGCATCACCTCGCTATTACAGCTCACAGCAATAACAGGTTAGTAATGAGCCATGAATTCTTCAAAGAAAGGCTGAAGACACAGAACACAGATAACTCCACTTATTATGTTATGGCACCATCTTCATACCGAGGGTCCCCGTATATATGAAAGCACTTTATCATTTTCTGTAGACTGCTACCACCTACCTGACACTGCAATTCAGTCCGACACTATTATGGAAGAATCTGAATGTGACGTAGCCCGTGTGTAGTAGAGGTCACCGTGGTTCACGCTATGCGTTTTTTTTACTACCTGTTAATTGTTTGAAAACTATAACTTTTAAAGGTTTTATAGAACCATCAATATTAAACTAAATTTAGTACAGAAAAATAATTAGTGATGAGCAGACCCGATGAAACCGATTGCAGGTGTTAACTGTTTAAATTCCCGCCTGCCATGCGTGCATCGGCACCAACTTGAAGACCAGGAGCCACCATTTCGGGAGGGTGGTTTCTTGAATGATGTCAGGTTAATGCCAATGCACCTGTCCACAGGTAATGGAAATGCTGCTGGTGACTTTGCCCGTGGTTTCAACAGGTCCACTCATCACTAATTGTGCTGGCGATGATCAAAGGCTTTAACGGCGGAATAGTTGAGCCAAACCAAACTTTGCGGTTCAGGTGTAACATAATAACTCTTAACTTGTGAGGACCGGATCGGGCCGAACCTGAATTTAGAAAAGTTTGGTTCCGTAATCAGTACCAGCACCTTTGATTCTTTAAAGGGCGTTGGCAAAGTCTTGAGCGGAATTTAAATTACCTGAGGCTGTGCGTGCCAGCATTTTGTGAAGGGTCATGGCTCCCAATGACGTCATCGGGGAGACAATCCTCCCCAACAACCGGTAGGCTAGTGCAGGCGTTCCGCCGCGGGTAATTCAAAAACAACTGTGAACTTTGCCAGTGGGATTTAAATAGTTAATATTGGAAGGGGAGATTGATGGACTTCTAATGAAGTTTGTGATGTGGTCCAGGAAACCCAAGTCCACAAAGTGCGGTAGTAACCCCTCGAGTCAGCTCAAGACTTCTTCCTAAAAAAGCAATTGAAAACCACTTACAAAAAAGTTTCAGCTTTACCCTCTACTCATATTCAACTCTTTTCTTACTATTACTACGATTTCCTTTTACCATGTTTTTTTTTTATTGTAGAAAGGGTGGTGGGTAAGAATGTAGCTACCCGGGGCTGGGTCCCCATGCTCCAGGGGCCCCATAGCAGCCATATGTTGTGCCTATATGCCACATATGCCCTTCGCTGAAGCCCTTACTATCAGTTTATTACAAGAAGTAATTTCCAGTGAAACATTATTGTAACTCTTATTTATAATTCAATTCCACATAATAACAGACATTTTTAGACATATGAGTATATTTATGATGCATGGCAGCATAACCCAGAGTGATGTCCTGTTAGTGTATACCTATTCTCCAAACTTCCCAGTTTTTCTGCAGGATATTTGATTTACAATAGAAGCTTGGACATTGATAGGTGTTGGGGACAGAATATAATTTGATTTCTAGGATGCCCTCAGGAGTAGAGTAAACTTAGCATTTATTATATACAGTCACCCTTTGACAATCAGTAAAAATGACACATCCCGAAGACAGAAAATCTCAGCATAGAAAGTGGAGAGGTCATTGATATTATTCTTCATTTCTCTCCATATCCAGGTGACACTGCGCTGGCCGGGCCTCTGTGCATAGGGTACAATGCTTCCCTTGCATCTATGTTATGACTAGTGTTGAGTCTAACCATTCAGGTTCAGGCTCCACACCCACTGATAACACCCACAATCACAAGTGCTAGCTCTGCAATGGACATCTACCACCAGATGTAGCGGTGGTAGACTGTCACCAAAGCAATGCTTGTTACCTTAGACGTAAGGGCCAGTGTTTCTCCCATCTTTATCCAGGTCCGGTAGACCATATAAAGTATTTTATAAAAACATGCAAATGAGCCTGAGGCTCCTGGCTACGTCCGATGATAAGATATGCGTGCCCCCTTTTTTATCATCATTATTATTTCGGCCAGCCGAAAATTTTGCGTGAGCACCTTAGTCTCAGGCCGGCTGCACAAGGTGTGCACAAGATTTGCAGGCAGCCAGGTGATGGCACAGGGTGTCTGTATTGCTTGGGGCCGGCTAGATTAATGCTGATGATGAATTGGATGTGTATATTTCATCATTGGACAGAGCCATGAGCCGTTCAGCTGCTCGACTCATTTGCATATTTTTATACAATACTTTATGCGTTGTTGTGGGCATGCATAAGGATGGGAGAAACACTGGCTCCTACCCTCTAAGGTAACGAGCATTGCTTTGGTGACAGTCTACCATTGATTAATGTGGTGGTAGATGTCCTACCGACAACATGTGTGGACAATTTTCCCTAGGATTATTGTGAATTTTGGTCAACGACCCAAACATTACTGTTCAGAACTGCTCACAACTATTCACACCCAAATCAAACTTTTTTTCAAGGTTCAACTGAACCCGGCTCATCCCTATTTATGAAACCTCATGGAAACCATAGACATCGTTATAATTGTCAACTGGAAAATGGAATCTGAATGTAATAGGGCAAATTCTGATTTCCCATCGACCTCTTCATCTTCTCTTCTCTAAATATTCTTTTTTCCCAAAATTGACATCAGTTGCAAGTGAATGCCCAACTGGAATTCCTAGAAATTTCTGGTCCCCCAAATACACAAATCACTCTCTATTATAGTCAATGTGGCAGATTTACTTACTCGGTCCATTCGCAATCCAGCGGCGTGGTCTCTGTGGAGGATTCGGGTCTTCCGGCGATTCACTAAGGTAGTGCGCCCGATGTCCACCAGGTGTTGCTGCTGCGCTGAAGTCCGTCGGAGTTCAACAAGCTACGATGGGTGCAGGTAAGTGCGTGTCAAACAACACTTTTGTTTTTTTTAAATACAGCGGTTACCCCCCCCCAACTCCCTCCCCCCCCCGATTTCCGTTGCGTGCATGCCGGCGCCGATGCGCCACAATCCGATCTCGTGCACCAAAAACCCAGGGCAATTCAGGGAAAATCGTCGCAAAACGAAAATATTTGGGTAACCCGTCGCAAAAAAACGATTTGGGCCCTTAGTAAATGACCCCCAAAGGGTTGTAGATGGGTTGTAGATATGTAAACCTTTATTTTTTAAAGATTAACTAGGAGAGGCAGGGCCTCATAGCAGGCTTCTGATTGGGGCCCCACTTCTCGCTTTAAAAATATACATATTTGTATACTCACATATGTTATAATCACATAGCTATACACTCATATATATATATATATATATATATATATATATATATATATATATATGTCCCACGAATGACACTTTTGATACATGACCTCCAGTGTTGTGTTCTTGGTATAACCATTGCATATTCCGGCGTTTACTAATATCTTTATATTCAGGATAATGGGATTCTGTACCGGCAATCCCGGATAATTGATGCATTATGCATGTGTGGTATTTGCAGTACATTGTCATTGCTCCGGAATGCTAAAACATTCTCGTCCGGTTCATTTTCCGCCACCGCGATATTCCGTCCACTGCACTTTTTTGTATACATTAACTGCTGCCTTTGATAAATTTGATGCCTTATTTGGTTATACAATTAATAAAAGCAATTGCTGAGTGGTGGAGCTGCAGCGCTAATCTAAATGATATGGTAATGCTACCATATATCAATTGGAATTGGGTAATTGAAATGCCTTGTGTAGGAGAATACAAAGATGAATTAATAAATGTTCCATATTTATCACACAAGCCGAAATACTAAAAGGATTCATTTGTCCATTAAGTGCTCTGAGATCTCTAATAGAAGTAAATGAAGTCTTATCCCAAAACCTCATCCTTTCTACGACAGAGACCCAATGTAAATGAAATCTATGGAAATGATGCTGCAGATCTTCCATTTAGATGTAAGTAAGTGTTCTGTAAGTAATGAGCATTAAAAGTACATTGGATTGTGATGTATATGTGATGCGGAGAAGACTATTGTTCATGTGCTTTACCCTTGACAGGGTTGCGTTGCTTTCTTAAGAAACCATATGCAAGTCTTGAAGGATGCGATCTAATGACATGAAAATATCATTGAGCTCCAGGCTCTGAGTAATGAACCCAAACATGCAAATTTTTGCTGGTAATATACGGCAAATGGCCTCAGTATAGCAGCGTGAGTTGTGAACTCTGCACTGAAATATCTCTTCGAAATCCATAGGATCAGAGTACAAGGCTTCTCGGGGCTTCTCCTTTCTGTCGCAACACTCAATGGTTTTTGCATTCCTGTTTTTTTTCAGTTCCCACCTCCTTTCCTTGTTTTGTCACATGAATTATGCAATTACATGTATGGGGCTGTGTTAGTGGTCATCATATTGCAGGGAAAGCTTTCCTGTACAGTAATACCATACAAGAGAAAGAGAAAAAAAGTTGGTGCGGAGATGAAACAACCAAAAATAAACAAATTTACAGTGGGGGCCAAAATAAAAAGAAAGAAGCATACTTACCATCTGGTATTCAGCACTTATGTACACTGAGCCGGGAGTTCCTGTAGGGAAAGGGGTTCACAGGACCTGCTTCAGTCAATCTGTGTCCTCCTCGGACTACCCACTGCCAATTCTTCTGAAGTCATGTCCAGAGGCGGATGAGACTGCCATAGGCCCTGGGCTGTATGAATATTATAGCCCCTACAAGTCTGGTATTCACTTCCTACTTATGGAACTTGATTCAAGCTTCTTGGGGAATGGAGGATGCGTCCCTTTCAATCTGCAGTTTCAGGACCCTTTTAGGACCCTTGAAATGGCTTTTGTGTACATTTGTATTAAAAGCAAGAACAAGTGTATAAGGATTTCACGGGTGAAGGTCCTTCTCAGTCTAAAATTTGGTGGGTGCTTTGGGTGGCCATCGGACCTCTAGAAGGCTTGGGTCCCAGGCTGCAGCCCACAAAGCCCGTATTATAATCCACCACTGGTCATTATCCAAAGAGGCCACTAATTGGCTGAAGTGGGTCCATTGACTCACCGCAACTTCTTTGCTTAGTGATGTCAATTCTGCATTTATATGGAGGGAGCTGTCTTAGTAGTCCCACTAGATGGGGCTATGCATGATGATTTGATTGAATAAGAAAACATTTTAGAGGAAGATGAAACAGCAAAAAATAAACCTAAATTTAATTTACATTGCGGGCCAAGGCTTGGTTTGGAACAAAAAGTAGCATACTTACCCTTTGGTCCTCAGCACTTCTGCGGAGCCAGAATTACTGGGTTGTCTCATAAGTGGCATTTGTGAAACGAGAAGGCCACTCATTGGCTGAAGTGGGTTTAATGACTTCCTTGACCCCCTGTAAACTTCCTGGAAAACCCATTTAACCTCATTGATTTTGGTTTTGCTATGGACATAACAGTATTGGATCAATATCTTCATATTTTTATATATTTGATGTTTTTGTAAATTCAGGTTCCTAATATAAACACATCTTTCTATGTTTTCATATTGATTTTAGGGAAAGGGTGTGCTTTTAGCCCCTTATAACATTAAAATGGAATAATTGTTACTGTAGTTAAGTCATCTCTCACCGTTCTGTTTCATGTAAAGAATCTTCCGGAACATGGGCTTGTCCATGCTACAGCCAATTTCTGCTAGTAACGTGTAAGAACATCATCGCTGGAACAGTAAATGAACAATAGTGGGGAAGCAAAAACATCTGAAGATCTGCGAGTGGTTTATGTTTTTATTTATTTTTTTCATACTGAGGTTGAATCTTTTTTTAAGTAACTTCTGGAACATTTGCTACGCTTAGAGATAAGCAAAACTATTTGTTGGTTCGCAGATCATGTTGCAAATCTGGCATCAAATCTGAATTGTTTCTCCTTTACTTCCTTCATTCCCCCTTGAGCTTATCAGTGGTGGGCTTGGAGAGGAAATCATTGATATTGTTTGTGTAATGAAAGTTATACAATTTCCTATATACTTTCTGTATCAATTCCTCCCATTTCTCGAGATCTCTGCTTGATGTCATTCTATTGAAAACTGCCCATTGATCATGTGATGTCACACAGGTATGACTGGGAGAAATCAGAGCTGTGCGATATAACGAGCCATGTACCTGTGTGACATCATATTACTAGGGATATAACGAGCCGTGCAACTTTGTGACACCACATGACCAGGAATATAACGAGCTGTGCACCTGTGTGACAT
The DNA here is from genome assembly GCA_019512145.1 of Engystomops pustulosus. Classification (NCBI taxonomy): domain Eukaryota; kingdom Metazoa; phylum Chordata; class Amphibia; order Anura; family Leptodactylidae; genus Engystomops; species Engystomops pustulosus. The sequence goes on along the minus strand of CM033642.1, from coordinate 254,742,675 downwards.
CACAAGTCCAGGGATATAACGAGCCATGCACCTCTGCGACATCACACGACCAGGGATATAACAAGCTTCGCACCTGTGTGACATCACACGACCAGGGATATAACTAGCTGTGCACCTGTGTGACATCACACGACCAGGGATATAATGAGCCATGCACCTGTGTGACATCAAATGACCAGGGATGTAACGAGAAGTGCACCTGTGGTACACCACATGACCAGGGATATACAACGAGCCGTGCACTTGTGTGACATCACATGACCAGGGATATACAACGAGCCGTGCACCTGTGTGACATCTCATGACCAGGGATATAACGAGCCGTGCACCTGTGTGACATCACATGATCATGTGCCAGTTTATAACCACAGGAAGTAAACAATGAAACTTCCTGTTGAATGACGGAAAGCAGAGAACTAGTTCGGACTGATTCAAAATGGACCCGAACCGAAATTTTCCAAAATTGGACAAAGCTTCTATGATACAAATCTTAGGTGATTATCTACATCTATGTATATCCTGCACAAACAGACTTCTGCTCATTGTATAGTGTAGAATACAATAATAATAATAATAATCTTTATTTGTATAGCGCCATCATATTCCATAGCACTTTACAAATCAATATAGTTTTCCATATATTATACTCAATGATTAGATTCATGTCGGAGGTAATGGACCCCCATATTTCAGGAGTTGGGTTCAGCTTATATCTCTACACACATTATAGTTATGTTGCTGTTTTAATATACAGGTTAACAGTTATAAGAAGCAACAAAAAAAAAAAAACAAGAAAGGACCGGAATCACATAAATAGTAGAACTCCGCCTTTAATCTGAAGAGGATCGCGCCCAGATCTCGCTATGTATTGATCTTTCCTGAGTTGAATGGCTCCACATTTATATTCCATTTTCAATCAATGAACTTTCCCCTACATTCAATACTGTATTTAACGAGGGCTCTAATTGTTTATAAAGAAATTTACGCGGTTAATGGTGTCAGGCCAGATCCAGTTATTGTTGCAGGAAGCTTTGTGCCATCTTACTAAATGTTATCATTAGCTCTATTGACTGGCAGGATCTTCTCAATTCTATTGTCTGGCAGAAAAAAAAGAAGATGTGACATATCTCAGCCAAGTAGGACATTAGCCAGAAAGTAACGATGCAGAGCAAAAAAATAAATATAGGACTGACATTTGCTCAATTTTCAAATTAGAAAAAAAAAAAGAGTAGAAAGGGCAAAAAATAGAATTAACCCATTCAAGGCAGAAATGGGTTCTTGTATAACACTAGGGGGGGATATTTATCAGGGTTTGTGCGCCACATCAGCTTATGACTAGCACTTATTTTTATTATTTTTCCCAATCCTACACCTTCACGCCAATGGGGCTTGGAGGGGCGTGAAGGGAGGGGGGAAGGCAGACCTGGCGTAGAGATAAACTCCGGCCCATTCCGGATACATATAAATGATATATATATAATTTTTGTCCTCAGTTTGGCTTTTCGAGCATCATCCACCTTAGCAGAGTCTATTTGTAATTTGAAGTTGTCAGATAGTGGGCAGAGACCTATTTTCTTTAAATACCTCTTGCCCCCTCCCTTCTTCATAGACTACTATGTAATCTAACACCACAGAAAGCTGTGCTGCACATGTAGGAGTTCTAGGTAAGGGTCCAACTCCCAACTCTGGTTGTATTTTTCACTCTTTGAGATCCAAAAGCGTAAGAAAAATTTGTAATTCAACATTTGGATAATTACAGGAGGATAAGTAGGAGAGGCAGGGCCCCATAGTAGATTACTGAATGGGGCCCCTTACCCCCTCAAAAAATATACTTGTATACTCACATATTTATACACTCAGGCACAGACATGTATACACTGATCTATGCATTAATACACTTTCGGAACTGTCCTAGTAGCTGCTGAAAACATGAGGTTAGTACACGGCAGGAATTGGGGATCCCTGGTCTTGTCGTTCTGCTGTCCCCTCCCTCTCCTCCCCGACATTACTTATCTGAGCTGCTGATTCATACTGTGTACTGGGGATGATGTGCACTGTAACATATACATATTGGGGCACATTTACTAAGAACAGTGCAGTCTATACTATATGGAGTTTGCCAGTGTGGTGTGCAGGGGGTGCCAGATTCAGGATTTCTAGCACACTCTCTTCACGAATCTGGCGCCCCCTACACTGCTCCGACAGAGTGCACCATCTTTTTTTGGTGCAACTGTTACCCCTTCTCGATGTGCGCCATAATAGTACAGCATGCGTCAGGTGCATGGAGAGGGCTCACGGGCTGCTAGCACCGATCAGGGTGTTACCCGCCAATCTTTGCCTGTGGCTTCAAAAAGATGGCGGTGCATGGGTACCACCATCTTGCCAAAGATCATCGCTCCCTGTGATGTCATTGGGGAGCATCAATCCGTTGCTATGATAGGCTCTCTCGTTTTAACTTTTTCATTACAATGTGCTAATTGCAATTTAATGAATGAGGAGGAAAATCCCCATAAACTGCCATACTGTAGTATGAAAAAAAACACTTATCCATCAAGTTCAACCAAGGAAGGGAAGGGATTGAGATATATATATATATATATATATATATATATATATATATTAGTGGGTACATGCAGTGACTATCTATATACTGAGTGGGCACTTGCTGAGGCTGCTTATATACTGAGTGGGAACATGCAGGGGCTATCTATATACTGAGGGGGCATGTGCACAGGCTATATATTAAGTGGGCACTAGCCGGGGCTATCTATATACTGAGTGGGAACATGCTGGTTCTATCTATATACTAAGGGGAAATGTGCAGGGGCTATGTACACTGGTCTGAGTATTTCAGAAACTGCTGATCTACTGGGATTTTCACGCACAACTATCTCTAGGGTTTGCAGAGAATGGTCCGAAAAAGAAAAAACATCCAGTGAGCGGCAGTGCTGTGGGCGGAAATGCCTTGTTGATGCCAGAGGTCAGAGGAGAATGGGCAGACTGGTTCGAGCTGATAGAAAGGCAACAGTGACTCAAATCGCCACCCGTTACAACCAAGGTAGGCAGAAGAGCATCTCTGAACGCACAGTACGTCGAACCTTGAGGCAGATGGGCTACAGCGGCAGAAGACCACACCGGGTGCCACTCCTTTCAGCTAAGAGCAGGAAACTGAGACTACAATTTGCACAAGCTCATCGAATTTGGACAGTAGAAGATTGGAAAAACGTTGCCTGGTCTGATGAGTCTCGATTTCTGCTGCGACATTCGGATGGTAGGGTCAGAATTTGGCGTCAACAACATGAAAGCATGGATCCATCCTGCCTTGTATCAACGGTTCAGGCTGGTGGTGGTGGTGTCATGGTGTGGGGAATATTTTCTTGGCACTCTTTGGGCCCCTTGGTACCAATTGAGCATCGTTGCAACAACTGTGTGATGCCATCATGTCAATATGGACCAAAATCTCTGAGGAATGCTTCCAGCACCTTGTTGAATCTATGCCACGAAGAATTGAGGCAGTTCTGAAGGCAAAAGGGGGTCCAACCCATTACTAGCATGGTGTACCTAATAAAGTGGCAGGTGAGTGTATATACTGAGTGGGCACCAGCAGGGGCTATCTATATACTGAGTGAAAAACATGCAGGCGCTATATATACACTGAGGGGGCATGTGCACAGGCTATCTATATACTGAGCGGGCACAAGCAGGGGCTATCTATATACTGAGGGGGCATGTGCAGGTCATAAATATGTGAGCTGTGAGAGCCTGAGAGATGAACCTGACAATAGACGCAGATCCAAAAGTATATTGATGACGGATCCAGAAGCAGAATACTCCAACCACTATGTAATGGTGGCACCGGTGGACCTTGGCTCAGTGTCTATGGGTATGGGTTCCGTCTCCTGGAGGCTGCTAGAACAGCTGTTATTGTGTGGGATATTGCCTAATGACCTGTGTGTTGATGATAATGAAGCATTAGATCCCAGCGATTGTAGTAGGGGTTTAAAGTGAAGTCGGAATCTATCTATGTCACCGGTGCTCCCGTGACCCATATTGCGGGTCGCGGGCTCACCCATGCCCCGCTTTCCCCACTAGCTCGGCTTCTGCGCTCCTTACCTGTCCCAGCTCCTGTCTCTGTTCATTTGGCCGTGCGCGTGGAGATTCAGAAGATTTGAATAGCCAGCGCGCCGTTAATTGCCGCTGGCCATTTCCCAGAAGACCTTTTAAGCCTGTCTCTCCCTGCAGACCCTGTTGGATCTTTGTGTTTCATGCCTCTGAGAAAGCTTGTATTGTTACCTCGTGCTCGTTGTGACCCAGGACCTGTTCCCGTTTATGCTCCTTCGCTCCCTCCAAACCTTCTGCTCTGCCTCCGACCTTGAACCTTTGCCACCTGCCTTGACCACCTGCCTGTCCCTGACCACGGACTTGCCTTCCGTTTCTTTATCTCGTCTTGGCTGCCACTGCAGACAAAGTCGCACCAACCTGGTCGCACCACGCAAATCTAACACGCTTTGCACCTGACTCTAGTGAAGACCCGGTGCCACTTTTAAGCCAACCCCTGGGACCGGAATCGGTCATCATCCGCGGTGGTCCAGTGGGTCCACTACCCCTGGAGCCTGACAATCTACCTAATAATACATGTAGACAGGAACTTTTAGTAGTGAAAGGTTCCCTTGAAACAATAGGTTAACAATAATATCAGTTTGTTGCACAGTATTTCTCCGCCTGTCAATAGTCCTGTATCCAATCTAGAAACAAGGGTTTCGTTTACAGGGAAAGTTCATTTTTCCACCAAATTCAATAAATCAATATTACACTGCATTTTCCTATTGTCAGCAAAGTCGATTTCCCCGGGCATATTTTTTTCCTTTATGACTATAATGCACAGTTAATAGTTCTTGTTAATGTTATGATACTCATTACCTGTCAGTGAATGTTAAGTATTATTGTATACCGAGCACATCCAAGAACATTTGGAAGAAACGCATGAAACTCCTGTTCAATTTTCTTAATGTTAATTAAAATATTTCCAAAACAAATAATCCAGAACGTAATAGTTATTACTTTACCTCTCCTGTATTGTAGATTGTAAATATCACATACGCAGTATGAGCAGCCACACACATACTAAAGGTTAATTATGCTAATTACTGCAATCTTTACAAAGGAACTTTTTTAATGTAGTTTTTGCATATACAGATATTTACATAGGGCCAAGCAGCTCCATCGCGACTGGCTCCGGGTCTATGTCATCGTCCGTCATAGATTGCCATGCTAACCCATGCCAGTGCCATAGCACTGGGATAAGTCTCGCATTTATCTTGGTGGGGTATTTAATCTCAGTAATTTTACCGATGATGAGAATGGAGGACTTCATAGTCATAGGGCTATGGCAGCAAATCATCAATGATGTGTGGGAAGAATGATGAAGAGCCGAAAACACTCATTCTCCAGCACAGACCCTTTTTATCCTCCTGCATGGAGGAATTTCCTTTAAACTATTCAAAAGTCTCCTGGAAAAATCTATAACAGGGCATTAACAGCCCATGAGTTATAACATTTCTGGTTGCTTCATAGATGACAACTGGTCAAGTGTACAGAAACTTCTACCTCTGTTCCTTCTACAGCTACACACAGTTTGGCCATTTTTAAAATATTTTGGTCCTTGTGTCAATTCATGGCCACAAGGGTCCACCAATCATTCAGATCACCATTCACACCCTTACACTCATTTGAGGATGGTGTTTTATCCTTTCTACTTAATGTTTAGTACTGTTTAGGAGCCTTCGATGACCACAGTAGGAGTAGGTAAAGGACTGTTCACAAAACTTTCTCCTTCAAACCATATATATGGTCAACAATATCACCTTCAGTGACACTATATCCCAGAAGGCCCTAAAGAGTCAATAAAGTCAGTTAAGTTGCAAGGAGGACCTATGGAAAGGCATTATATATTTGTGTTTATATATGGCTTACGCAGGGCTGGCTCCAGGGTGCAGTAGCCCCCTGGGCGACAGAGCCTCAGTGGGCCCCTTTGCAGTGAACTCACATGGCAGCATTAAAAATTCAGAAACTGAAACAATCTCCGGTTCCCCCAAATATCAGAAAAGTGGACATTAAGCAATGGTGTTGCAGGAAAGGGGGAACTAATTGTGGGTCTATAGAAAAGGACCCAGGATACAAACAGTCAAAAATGGTCAATATCTTCCTTCCACAGGGTTTATAAGTTGTGTATTGCCCATTTACGAATACTATTTTACCACTCTTGTGAAAATACCATATACCTGTATACTTACATACAGATATATAAATTCTAAATTGAGTGTCGCTCCATGGATTAGTCGGAAAAAGGCAAGAACACATGACCAACAAGAGATGTGAGAATGATTGAATACAAGTGTAATAGACCTGGCTCTGTTTTACAACTGGAGGTTTTTTTGGGGGTCCTTGATAATTGACTTCAAGCCACGGGATGAGATTTTTACTGTTTTCGAGGAAAGAAATATGACATTCTAGAGGAGAAGCAGAGGGATGTCAGGGCTAGATTAAATATTTTATTCTAGCACTATGTTTTATGGCTCCAGTTGTCCTTGTAACAAGAAAATATCACGGATTCAGAGAGACGGGTAACAAGGAGCAATCGACTTTTTACAATGAACAAGTATTGTAAATACCTGGCGGTGGGATATGGATAATGGAGGCCCCAGGTTTGTAGTTTGGAGTAAACTGAAACCAGTCTTTTATAGGTGTAATGCTTCTGTACAGAAATGTGTTTACTTCCTGTAAATATTTGTGAAATTTGTGTATTTGTGCATTTGTGTAAATTAGGGAATTACTTGTTAAAGGAGTCCTGGAAAATTCTTTGGGATCTGGGGCCGAGTTAACAAAAAAAAGTGTAATTAACTTGCTCTGACACTACTGCATCAGTGTTGCCCCTAGACGTCATCTGTCCCAAGAAGTGAAGTCCTAGGAGCTGATGAGGGCACTCATTGGCTGAAGCAGGTCCCGTAACCACCAAAACTGGACAAGTAGTGCCAAAAGCCAGGAGAATGCTGTGACCCAAGAAGTGGGAGTTGGAGCAGGATAAGTACAATACTTATTTTAATTACCCCAGCCCCCTGGAAATCCCCTTTCAATCATGACTTTTATACTAAAAATAACTTTTTAAATTAAAGGGATATTCTAGTATTCCCAACTTTTTCCATTCACGGAATAAGGAATAATGCGCTCATCGGTGGAGGACCCTCATTGATCACAAGAATAGAGTTTCCTTGTAGCTCCAAATTAATGAAGTGTCTAGTTATAGAATACGAAATTGCTGCCACGCATGGGCAATCAGCAAATCCATCTGTCCTCAGGGTACAAGAAATCGTCCCTACGCCTAGACCCCAGGATAGAAGTAAGTTCAAAGTGAACTTGTGATGCTGTCGTGACCATAGTGTATGGGGAGGGCCAGGCTCCAAGCTGCACTGTCTAAATATGTCATGTAGTGTTTTAGTGCATATATAACAATGTTCTTATTGGCAGGTTACGGAGGAGTCATATACAACATATGCATCTCCATTATCCGCCTTTGCAATATATATGAACCAAATGGGACCTAATGACATCACATTTCTAATGACATCACCGATCTTCCATTTGGACTGTAGCTGTTCTAGGTGAAGCTGTTTCCTGAGGTTACTAGGAAATCCAAATGAGGCTTTGGCAGGAATTTTCATTAACACAAAGTGACCCCATTCGTACTGCTTATACTCATATCGAAAGTTCTCCGGCTCAGGTGATCACTGATCCCAGTGATTACAATAACCATAGTCAGCACTTTTGGTCTGACCACTACTGTGTTTAACCCCTGTTCCAACCTTCCTAGAATTTTCTATTATGCCTAGAAAACCTAACGCTCCATATGTAATTTGTTTACATCCCACCCAAGTCAACATCTGCAAAGAGTTTGTACATTCTCTCCATGTTTGCGTGGGTTTCCTCTGGATCCTCCGGTTTCCTCCCACACTCCAAAACACATACTGGTAGGTTGATTACACTGTGAGCCCCATTGCTGACACCACCCTTGGGGGTTACATGGAAAGGAAAGATAATATATGGTATCTATCATTATTATTCTTATTTTCATGTAACATCTCCTCAGTTAATTTTCTCCATTTGTATTGGCCAATACATAGCAGAAAAACCTATTTAGAAACTTGGCCAATTTGCACAAAAAAACAAATAAAATAATCCAGTCTTTATTGAAATTACATATACAACAGAAATACAAGAAAAGAATGTGCAAGTATACATGAGAGTAACGATGGAAAACCATCATATCATATCATCCGTGGGAACATTATAGAGGGGCCAGGGATATAGGAGTCAAAAAATCCAAAGGCATTATGTGCCAATAAACTGCAAAGTGCATTTAAGTACATTAAATATTGCACATGATTTTAGGTATAACATGTAACCCATTAACTATAAATCTTAAAGTGCAAATAATGATCAGATTATTGCCACAATGGGGGTCATTTACGACGTGTTACCCGAATATTTCCGATTTGCGCCAATTTTCCCTAAATTGCCCAGGGTTTTTGGCGCATGTGATCGGATTGTGGCGCATTGGGGGCGTGGCTGAACGAAAACACGACTGATTCGGAGAAACCGCCGCATTTAAAAAAAAAAGAGTTCGCTGGACTTGCACTTACCTTCACCAAGTATAGCATCGTGTACTTCGCCAGACCTTGGCGGACTTCAGCGCAGCAGCGACACCTGGTAGACGTCGGAGGAACTGCCTTAGTGAATCGCCGGAAGACCCGAATCCACCGCAGAGAACGCGCCACTGGATCGCGAATGGATCAGGTAAGTAAATCTGCCCCAATGTCTCAACCTATATAAAAAAGTACTAATGCATACCAAAACAATTAGGTCAAATTCCATCACAGTTCAAGAGAATTGCTTACCCCTGGTATCTTATATACCCCAAATGTGCCACGGACCGAGTGACTCCCCCATTGCTGACAGGGACTGATTTGACAAGTTCTGTGCAGCGCTGAGTAATCTGTGTGCGCTATATAAATAAAGGAATTATTATTAATTATTATTACACAAATAACTATACTCTCTTTTTCCTCAAGACTGCACAAGATCATATCATAAGGAACCCTATAAAATTAAAAAATAATCTAATCTCCCCTAGCAGAATAATCTTCTATTGCTGTTGGTCATGTAGCAGAGGATATTAAATATTCACAAGATATACACTCACCGGCCACTTTATTAGGTACACCATGCTAGTAACGGGTTGGACCCCCTTTTGCCTTCAGAACTGCCTCAATTCTTCGTGGCATAGATTCAACAAGGTGCTGGAAGCTCCTCAGAGATTTTGGTCCATATTGACATGATGGCATCACACAGTGACCCGCAGATTTGTCGGCTGCACATCCATGATGCGAATCTCCCATTCCACCACATCCCAAAGATGCTCTATTGGATTGAGATCTGGTGACTGTGGAGGCCATTTGAGTACAGTGACCTCATTGTCATGTTCAAGAAACCAGTCTGAGATGATTCCAGCTTTATGACATGGCGCATTATCCTGCTGAAAGTAGCCATCAGATGTTACAGGGTACATTGTGCTCATAAAGGGATGGACATGGTCAGCAACAATACTCAGGTAGGCTGTGGCGTTGCAACGATGCTCAATTGGTACCAAGAGGCCCAAAGAGTGCCAAGAAAATATTCCCCACACCATGACACCACCACCACCAGCCTGAGCCGCTGATACAAGGCAGGATGGATCCATGCTTTCATGTTGTTGATGCCAAATTCTGACCCTACCATCCGAATGTCGCAACAGAAATCGAGACTCATCAGACCAGGCAACGTTTTTGCAATCTTCTCCTGTCCAATTTCGATGAGCTTGTGCAAATTGTAACCTCAGTTTCCTGTTCTTAGCTGAAAGGAGTTGCACCCGGTGTGGTCTTCTGCTGCTGTAGCCCATCTGCCTTAAAGTTCAACATACTGTGCGTTCAGAGATGCTCTTCTGCCTACCTTGGTTGTAACGGGTGGCGATTTGAGTCACTGTTGCCTTTCTATCAGCTCGAACCAGTCTGCCCATTCTCCTCTGACCTCTGGCATCAACAAGACATTTCCACCCACAGAACTGCCGCTCACTGGATGTTTTTTCTTTTTCGGACCATTCTCTGTAAACCCTAGAGATGGTTGTGCGTGAAAATCCCAGTAGATCAGCAGTTTCTGAAATACTCAGACCAGCCCTTCTGGCACCAACAACCATGTCACGTTCAAAGGCATCAAATCACCTTTCTTCCCCATACTGATGCTCGGTTTGAACTGCAGGAGATTGTCTTGACCATGTCTACATGCCTAAATGCACTGAGTTGCCGCCATGTGATTGGCGTATTAGAAATTAAGTGTTAACGAGCAGTTGGACAGGTGTACCTAATAAAGTGGCCGGTTAGTGTAAAGGCACCATTGGAGGTTGACCTATCTCCTTCCCTTGGAGTTTTCATGGATATTGCAATTTTCCGGGATTGCACTGTATATTTAGCTGTAATGGTAGGACACAAACAAGGACAGTGAGTCCTGACACTGAGACCCCCAATCTGTCCCTACCTACTTATTGGGTCCCCCGTAAACGGAGGCCAATAACTGAGCGTGTAAACACGTAACAATACAGACAAACAAACACAATAAGGGGGTATACAATCCCAGTCGGCAACAGCGGGGAAATAACAATAACCAAATCACAATCCAAATAGAGAAGTCGAGACACAGGCAAGAAATCAGTAACCAGAACTAGAGAATGCAAGAGAACTAGTGAACACAGCAAGATAGCAGTTTGACCAGCAAGGTATGATGGGAGTAGGCAGGTATTTATGCAGTTCCCAGACACGCCTTCAGCAGCACACGGGAGGGCTGAAATGCAAGGAGCAGAGTGTGGCTCAGTAAATCCAAGCCACAGGTCACACACAAATCAACGCCATCTATTCTGCAAACTGTGGATAGTGCGACGTTTTGGCACGGACGTTACAGTAGCTGCTTGTTTTAGCAAGTGTGAGCGTAGGAAGAATAGACCCTACTATCAGGGATGCAGTGAAGTGATTCTTCAAACACTATACTCGTATGAGCCATGAGCGATCAGAGCCAAGTCAACAAGCAATCAGCTGCAATTCACTAAAACATTTCCGCAAGTGAATTCAGTGCTCGTCACACAGATACTTGAGGTCCATCATGCTGAATGACAACCGATCAATAGAACCTTATGGATACTTATTCCCTATTGACTAGATAGAGGATCAGCAAACTGTTACTCATCTTCCATCCTACTACCCAGACCCCGATAAATCACAACTGATTCTCCAATCACATCTGATGATGGCCCAAAAAAAGTGAATAGGGGGTTAGTTGGGCCTCTAGCCGAACATACCTTACATTTGGATAAACTCAGGGTCTTTCTTCATGTGATAGCTAGGGTTTTCAGATATATATTTGCTATCCTGAGATAACAGATAACAGATTTGTGGTGCAGTTTAAGCTCAAATTTTGGACCCTTCTTTAAAGATATAGGCTGTAGGCACCATCTCCCCTACCTTCTTCATCCACCTCACAATGCCAGCACCCTCGAGGCCCAATCCATTTCACACAGACAGCACTCCTAGGTCCACCTCCTAACATAGCCAGCACCATCATATCCCCCTCAACATACAGTGAGTAACCCTATGTTCTCCAAGACCTGAGATGACATGACTGCAGGTCCTGCTGCCTAAAAAGGAAAATGCATTTACAGATGGGGTTGTATTTCCTCCTAGGCAGCATGGACACGGGCGAGTGTTGTGGTGGTTGGTCATTACTGGGGGCAGCACTGGCTACTGGAGGCAGCATTGTGGCTATTAGAAGATGGGGTAACCTTGTGACTACTGGGAGGCAGCCCTGTGACTACTGAGGGCAGCACTGGCTACTGGGAGCTGCAGTGTGAATACTAGCGGTATACTACTGTGGTTACTGGGGAAGCATAGTAACTGCTGGAGACAACAGTATGGCTACTGGCGACAGCAGTCTGACTACTGGGGGCAGCACTGTGGCTACTGGGTGCTGATCTGGCTACTGGGGGCAGCACAGTGACTAATGGAGGCTGCAATAGCAACCTGGGACAGCACTGGCTACTGAGAGCAGCACTGTGGCTAATGGGTGCTGATCTGGCTACTGTGGACAGCACAGTGACTAATGGAGGCTGCAATAGCAACTGGGGACAACACTGGCTATTGAGAGCAGCAGTGTGGCTATTGGGGACAGCTACTGCAAGAAGACCTTTGGCTACTGGGGGCAGGCACTGTGACAAATGGCTACTGTGGGGCATGCTTTGATCTCTAGGGAACCAGAACACTATTAAATTTGTCATAAGAAGGTCGAGGAGATGATGATAAAATGAGAAACCAAAGTTTTTTTGTTTCTATATCTTCAGAGCTGAGTTCCAGTGGGAAGAAGATGACATATCCTCCAGATAGATGAAGAAAGTGAATTCCTCCAACCAAAGACGTCAGATGTGTGAGTAGCTGGATTTACAGTAAGTGCTGGTATTACACATTAGCTCACAATTCTCACAATGTTGAGCTTTGTTTCCGTTCTGTTTTTATGTACTTATGTTAATGTCTGTGTGTGTCTGCATATAAATATATACAGTCCCCGGGTTACATACAAGATAGGTTCCATAGGTTTGTTCTTAAGTTGAATTTGTATGCAAGTCAAAACTGTATATTTTATCATTGTGGATCCAGACAATTTTTTTTTTTGCCCCAGTGACAATTGGAGTTTCAAATTGTAATTGGACCAAGGATTATCACTAAAACTTAATTACAGACACCTTACAACTGATCATTGCAGTCTGGGACTAAAGGAAAGCATCCAGAGAGCTTCACCAGAGGTAACAGGGAGCAGAGGGGTCCGTCTTTAACTATGGGTCGTCTGTAAGTCGGTTGTCCATAAGTAGGGGACCGCCTGTATACATATATATGCATGGCCTTCATAATTAAAGGGGTTGTTCAGGCTTCTATAGTACTTTTGCCAGTGGATTGGGGAAGCTGTAAAAACAAGAAAGCAGTTGTACTTACCCAGAACGCATACGTAAAATCCAGTGGATCTCATGTTCAGATTAGATTAGATTTTTTTCATTGGAAAACATTACAATGTAAATACTCAGTTCATCGCTTCCTGTATGTTATATGTAACATTCATATCTGTATTTCCTTTAAGGTTTCTTTACAGACTTGCCAATAAGAAGTAAATTTGACTTTCCAAAGGAAACACGAGAATTCCTTTTTTACTCCTTAGGAAGGTCCTTGATTCCATTTTCCAATCTATAAAGCCCTCGTCAATAGACATTACAGTATGAGCAAGCCCTGGATTCCTGGGGCCGCTCGTCCTCCGGGGGAGGCACAGCGTGATTCCACTATTAACTCGCTTTACAGGTGCAATATCCTTTCAACAGTAATTCATTTTAGACTTTATTGATCTGTGAAGAATTAGACCCGTAACCAAGGTAAGAGATTTAACCAACTGCTTATCTGTGAAGGGAATCTCCGAGGACTCGACAGACTGCGGCAGACAGTAAAAGCCTGAGTTCAGCTGAATTACAACACATGCAGTAAAACAAGGACGAGGATTGTACATGGACCCCAATTAAGAATGCAAACTTCAGCTTGTCTTCTGACATTCATAAAATGGCCATGAAGTCTCCAATCCCCTTGAAGTGCGTAGACGTTGAGTCCTGAATACTACTACTGCTTATTTCAGAGACTATTTCATGTGTTAAAAAGAAAATGCTGCTTTGTTTGTTGGTCTTGTACATTTAATGTGAAGTAAATGCAATGAGGTACATGTGTTAGACCGTGAAAATGTGATGTTGAAGTCCCAGGTTGATGGGTATATAGCAATTGGAGGTACTGAGGTACTGAGCAGTACCTGTGCACCTATATCTCCAGGGTTGATCAGTATGATGAGTAGTTGCACCTCTTTCTCCAGGTATGGTGACTGGCAGGCCAGGCGTTACGCAATGGCAAAATGGGCAAATGCCCAGGGACCCCTGACCTCAATAAGGCCCCTGGGCATTTGCCTAGGCATCTCTATCTGAGAGACAACTGTCATTGGTTGTAATAGTACTCAATGCAGCCGTAACCAAAGCTTTTACGGCACACGGCACATTCTGACCAAGGATACACGGCCATGTCATTGCATCATCATGCAGCCACTCATCCCTTACCATCTGGAGGCACCAGCGGCCGAAGCTAGAAGACAAGGCAGGTGAGTATGTTTTTTTTTTCTTCTGCAACAGATAGAGGGGAAGCAGTGTATTTAATGAGGGGGGCATTATCTACATTCATGAAGGAGCCAGTACATACAGTTCATGAAGGGGGGCATTGTATATACTGAGGGGACCATTATCTAAATTTGTTAAGGGGGGCAGTATATACAATTCATGGGGAGGGGGAGCAGTGTATATAATGAGGAGGGCAATATATAGTTCATGAAGGGGGGCAGTGTATATACTGAGGGGACCATTATCTAAATTTGTTAAGGGGGGCAGTATATACAATTCATGGGGAGGGGGAGCAGTGTTTATAATGAGGGGGGACATTATCTAATTTCATGAAAGGGGGAATTATATAAAACTAATAAGGGTGCAAATTCATGAAGGGGAACAGTATATAAAACTTACGGGGTTAGGCCCAGTATATACAATTCATGGAGGGCAGTGTATATAATGAGGGGTCCCAGTATGGAAATTCATTAAGGGGGAAGTGTATATAATTCATGCGGATGTTCAGTGTGTATAGTACATTAGGGTGCGTGTCGTGGGGTTTGTGTACCTAATCTTCTTTGCTTATATCCAAACCAGTTAAATGTGAATGTGTTGTTGGAACAGTATTCAAACATTTGGGGCCCCAGTTTAAATTTTCCTAGGGCCCCACTTTGCCTAAAACCGGCCCTAGTGACTGGTTTCAACCATTGGGGGGCATTAATTGTTGGATTTCCACAACTTTTTTGCTACACCCTGTCTTCCATATTTATGACGTTTCTGCATCACGTTATTGGTCTTTTTCCGACACTCACACCTTTTTTATTTTTGGTCTCTCAGTTTGGGCACAGCTTGGTATTCCCAACACTTTTCTTGCACTTCTAGGTTTTCAACACTATTTTTGGCACAATTTTTGGTACACAAATAGCTAAAAGCTGGTCCACCAATTTCTACTTCACCTTCATGAATGTGGAGACTGTTTAGAACCATTTTGGTAGTGCGCCACAATCTAACATGCCAGTTTAAATTACCTCATGATTTGTGGATGACCCTGCAACACTATTAAAGGATGCCCCCATTGTTCCCAGTTTAATTAGAATGATAAATGGTGGCACTATGCAGTACCTGTGCATCTGTAGGCCCTGTGTTGATCAGTGTGTGAGCTGTGGTTGTGAATATTACGGGTACACCTGTTACGTAGATGTACGGAGAAGTTTGAATTTGGTTTCCTGGTTTGAATTTGTTTTTATGGTGTCTGTAAGAACTTCTGTTTGCCTGTATTAGGCTTGTCCAATGAGGGTCTGTTGGTGAGAAATGGGCTGGAGGAGAATTCATTTTTGAGGCCTGCCATTGTATAGCCATCTGAAAATATTAACAGTCACAGATTCAAAAATGTCAACATTTTTATTCCATAATAAATTTCTTCCTGGCAGTAAGTGACCTTCTGACTGACCCTTTCATGAAAGAGTAAGATTACTCTGACCTGGGGGACCAATCATCTCAAGGGCCCACTGGGGGATTTACCTGGACTACTGTGATGTAATGAATGATGTCAAACATTTGGTGCACCCCTATAACTCTACATATTTGGGGAATGTTCAGCATCCACAGCACAAATTCTGGAAATAAAGCAGTTTGACCTACTTATCCCACACATACTGCCACCTCCACAAGAATCTAGTAGCAAGTTTTGCCTGCAATGTCTACATGTGGGAATAAGATATGGCTCCCCTGGAACGACAGTATCTCTCACATATCAGAATGGATATATGTTAGTGACTAATGTGCTACATAACATGTAGAGGAATGTAAATGCATAATCATTCAGTACCTCGCCGCTGTATTGTAAACATTTCCACGGCTACTTACATGTCATTGAGGGATAGTGCCGGTGAAGCACTGTAGGGAAGGACGTGATGAGAACACAGACGGGATGACGGGCACCCCCTTCACTCACCTCTAGCAGATGTAATTTAATTGGATTGTCAATCTCTTTTCCGAATAGAGAGATAAAGCTGTCAGATGCAGCATGTAAACTACATAGGGTGAAGGTAGGACTCTCCAACCCAACCGCAAGAAAACCCGATGCAGGAGACATTAATATGCTATCAATTATCTTTCCCTCTTAACTATGCGGCTCTACACTTACACTGTGACATATGTTTACCATTCTCCTCAATTAGCATGAAATCAAGAACATTTCACTGAAATATGATCTGCAAAGTTTCTTCATCTTCTTCTGTGGGTTTATTTATAACCCTCCGTATAGATGACAGATTTCAAACTTAAGAAAATATATGTATCGCGGCGCAGGTTGTTACATCGTGACTTTTATACATCTGCTGAACAGAAAAATAATAGCCTGCTTGTAAAGCTAAACTCATGAACATGATGTGGGGTCGAAGTAAAAATGTTTTCACTTTTAATTTAGGTTCCTCATCTCCGTTGCTTTAAACCTGCCACATTAAGACTTAATAAGATGTTTGAGTCTTGCCTGTGAACCTGCCATGAACCAGCCCATGGACACTTAGAGCAGCCGGCAGGCCAAAAGTTCTACTCCACTATCATTGAGTTTCAGAAGACCTACTTTCTTCTCAGATCAAGACACATCTATATTTGCCAGGAAAGTCTTCTAAAATAAGCGACTTCCTTGCACAGTCAAGACAGTTGGCCCATGAGCTTGTCCCATTTAAGATGCAAATATTTTCTCAGGTGACAGAGACGATTTTGGACTCCCTGTACCCCCATGGTCAAAGTACAACTCCTACTACAAAACGGACTACAGTGGTGTTCTTTGTTAGTCTACCAATAAGTTGGAAAAGTCCGGGTAGGTGTGTCATGACATGGTCCGTTTACAGTATTATGATATTGTATCACAATATGCTACAGATTATGGGGCAGATTTACTTACCCGGTCCATTCGCGATCCAGCGGTGCGTTCTCTGCGCTGGATTCGGGTCCGGCTGGGATTCATTAAGGTAGTTCCTCCGCCATCCACCAGGTGGCGCTGCTGCACTGAAAAGCATTGGAACGCACTGGAGTTCACCGAGCCGGGCTGAGTGAAGGTAAGTGCAAGCTCCGCGACAGATTTTTTGTTTTAAATGCTGCGTTTTTTCCGAATCCTTCGGGTTTTCGTTCGGCCACGCCCCCCGATTTCCGTCGCGTGCATGCCAGCGCCGATGCGCCACAATCCAATCGCATGCGCCAAAATCCCGGGGGAAATCAACGCAAATCGGAAATATTTGGGTAACACATCGGGAAAACGCGAATCGGGCCCTTAGTAAATGACCCCCTATGTGTCAATGTTCGAATGATCAATAGTTGAGTTGTGATTTAAAGTCTAAGGGAGTTGAGGGTTTTGTTGGCAATTCATACTATTTTATTGAGTTGGTTTGATGGCGGGTCCTTTACCAAATCAATTCTAAGTTATACAGTTCTAATAATAGGAGTTGTAAGAACTGTTTATCATTTTATTATACAATCTGGAGCTATGTTGGCATAGGGAGCTAGCAGTGTCTCATAGGGAGCAATAGGAGGAGTCCTCACCTTACCAATACTCTAACACCCTCATACTGGGTCCTGGATCTCCTGTAGACCTCTGTTAATTCAGATCCAGCAATAAAATCATCAGGTGCAAATAATGATTGGAGAAATGAGCAGGCCTAGATTTCATTCTTATTGGACACGTTCCCAGAAGATGCACCTATTTTATTATAAGATTTATAGAGTAAGCAAGATGTATCAGATATGAGAAAACTTACGTTTTTATATACAGGCAGTCGCTGGGTTACGTACAAGATGGGTTACATAGGTTTGTTCTCAAGTTGAATTTGTATGTAAGTCGAAACTGTATATTTTATCATTGCAGATCCAGGCAAAAATTTGTTTTGTCCCAGTGACTATTGGAGTTTCACATTTTTTTGCTGTAATTTGACCAAGGATTATCACTAAAACTTCATTACAGAGACTTTACAGCTACATCTTTACCAATTTAGAAGATTCCAAGGAAACAAAGACTTGCATGAAATATTTGGCCTGAAATTCATAGGGCAGTGGTGGCGAACCTTTGGCACGTGTGCCAGAGGCGGCACTCAGAGCCCTCTCTGTGAGCGCCCAGGCCATCACTCCAAAACAGAGTTCACCAGACAGGGCTCAACAAACTTCCTGCTGAATCTTCTTGTAATTGTAGAATTTGTCCTCCTCCTTTCAACTGCTTTGTTGTCCTCAGGAGGCTGCTATGATTGAAAGTTGTATAAGAAAAGGGAGAAATAAATTACAGCTTATATTGCTGTTCTGGCACTTTGCAATAAATGAGTGGCTTTTGGTTGAAGTTTGGGCACTCGGGCTCTAAAAGGTTCGCCATCACTGTCATAGGGCAATGGTGATGTATAAGTCTGCAGACGGTGTGGTCTTCACCCTTCATAAAAAGTAAAATGTTTAGTTTTGCCCAAATTTTCATTCTAATGTCATGGTCTATAGAAGACCATGGAACATATATCTTATTAAACTAGATCCAAAATAACAGCTCCCAAAAGGAAACGTGTCAGAAGTTTTCCGCATTAATGAAACAATAATCCAGGATAGGTATCATCTTTAACACACCATAAAGTATCTTGCATCATTTAGAAAATAAATGTATTTTTCACATGAAGAAAGACAAATTATCTTCCTCGTGATTGGTTTTGTAGTTAATGAGTGTATCTGATTAATCTAAATGTTTTATGAGTGATTAATGTGTTTCTCTCCCACTGCTCAATCATCAGAACACTGGCAATAGAGAAACAATTAGAATAAAGTAGGAAATGTTTCGAAGACGCAACGTCGTGCCAGGGCCTAATGGAATGGTCTCTTGCCATCTTACCGAGAAAACAAACATTTTCCATTTTCCGGCTGCAGTATGTTTTCTTTCTTGTGTTGTTTCAGCTTTGGATAATTGCTGGCAGAAAGCGACGGACTGGGCTTCCAACCATAATCTATGAACAAAGAAGACTATTACTAGGGATGTATGTTATGTACAGGGAGCGGGGAATATGCAGCTGCACAGGTGAACCTGGAATGGGATCAGATGGGAACAACTCAAGCACATAGACTTGATAGAACATCTAAGGAGTTAAATAAGATTTCTATCAGTAAGGTATGTGTCATGGAGTTGATGTATTAGTCAATATGTCATTAAGAATTTGTATTGAGGGAGACGTGACTGACAGCCAACGTGCGCACATGACAGGTCCCGCATGAATTTACTCCCAGCCTTCTTACGTTGGACAATGCTTTATATTAGAAGGTTCACTTGACAATGATCTGATCACAATCTGATCTGATTCCTTCTTCTGGAATTATAAGTAATATAAAATAACTCAAGGGGTTACTGTTGTAACTAAGTCCAAGTGCCTTAGATGCCACACCTCTGGTAGGGGCGACCAAGCTTTACAGAGTGGCTATTTTAATCAATGGATTGTGTGTTACAAAAGATTGGGGCACATTTACTTACCTGGTCCCTGCGCGATACCCGAGGTGCGTTGTCCGACGAGGATGAAGTCTTCTGCAATTCAACAAGATCGTGCGCCCGCATGTGTCGCTTCCCCGCTCAGGTCCACTGGAGTTCACCTTCTTCTTCCCGGTGTATGTGATAGCATTGTCTTGCAATACAATTTGACTTGTTAAAACCCGCACTTAGTCCGAAGCCGTCGGATCGTTCGTCGACCCACCCCCAGATTTGTGTCGCATGAAAGCCGGCGCGATTGTACGATCCCCGAAAATGTTGGAAAACCTGACGGAAATGCGGGCGCGGGACCTTGGTAAATAAGCCCCATTGTTTCTGAAGCTACTCTTTTTTTTTGGTTAATCTATTCAAGGTTTTTAACTAGTGTATCTAAAACATAGTTTTGTTTACCCATAAAGAGATTGGCCACTCTTTTGCATAAATAGCCCATATTCTTTTACTGCCTTGTGAATAATCTTTTAATCTTCATCAAGTAATTAATCAGTGTTGTGACTTACGTTTGTGCTGTGTGCAGATCCTATGTGATTCTTTGTTTACATTTCTGAGCTCTGTTGAATAGGAGGTGCAATAGCAGTAGATTATGACCTGCTGGTGCACCTGTATTCTTACTTTAATACGGGACCAAGCAGAAGCACCCTTTTACTCAAATACTGATATCCCTTTTAAATAGAAGTGTAATCTCTTTTAATCTCTAATCCTTGTTGCACCAAGGATTTCATTTTCATAAAGGTAAAAACTGAATATTTTCCAAAATGACAGAGGATTTGGAAACAAAAAATGGTATGTCTGAAATCTGATGTTGTGCTTTACATAATGAAGCTCCCAATTGTGAGGTGATTATGGGATATCACATATTATCCCAATATGGGGTAGCACGAAATTGCATAGGTGAAAAAAATTAAGAATATCAAGCTTGGATTAGAAGGATCATCAAACAGCAGCATGAACATATCCACAAGCATGAGGTGATTATGCACAATATACCACAGTTGCAAAGTAAAGCCCAAAAACCCTGTGTACCACCATACACCTTGGGGCTGATTTATCTTATTCTGATGCATGTTTTAGATGCAAGTTGTCTTTGTATTTCTGCTGCTTTCAGATGTTTGCACCTGAGCTAACTAACTTGATTTGTGCCTAAAATGGTGCAAATAATTGTGCAAAAAACACCCCAGTCCAGACCAAGGGTAGGAAAAGCAATGGTATGAGTAGTTCCTTTTTAAAAATTTGCAACTTAAATATTTCACAAAAAGCTGCATTTAAAAAATAGCCAAAACTACAAAGACAAATAAGGTGCAAAAAATAGACTCACAAAAGGCCCAAAAAGAGCCTGCACAGATTGGTATATGTTAAGATTCGCCCTCTTTTCACAAATGTCTCTCCTTTAAGGATGTGTCGTCATCCCCCCTATGTAGGCTAGTGTGAGCCTTAGTAAACCTGCCCCAATAATCTCTGCCCACAATTCCTTGATGCTTGATTCAGCAATGGTGCTCTGCTTCATGATTTCCCCCTTGTCATTGTAGTTGAGCATCATGTGACTGCTCAATCAGCGTATTTTCATGTGTAGAGATGAACGGACCCAAAGTAAAGGTTCGGGTTTGGCATTCGTGCACCTTTCTCCTAACATGACCATATTGCAAACTAGCCATGGCTATAATTGGCTAGGGGGACACCCAGGGCAAATTAATTAATAGTTTAGAAGTCTCTATACATTCTCTATACCATTTCTTCTTCTTCTTTTGTTTGTAGTGAGCAGTATTTCTAAAACGCTTCTGTGGTCCATCCACTTCAGGCAGATAAGGAGGCTAATAAATGACTCTTTCAAAACCTAAAGAATATTCTAAAACACACCAGCACACCTATCTCCCATATGTGTTCAGTGAGGCATGGGCGACCCTTCTGCATGAGCAAATAAATCCAAGGAAAATCATTTACGGTCCAGCCAGACTGCAAACACGGATAATCTTTATTTCGGGAACATTACCAATAAAATGCCATGGTGAAGTGCATAAAAAATCTACACATTTCACCCAAAGAATATTTCACTTAGGGATTCAGCTCTATAAGAATATGAGACTATTCACAGACTATGTGTAGGGAGTTAAGCCTTTAGACACTTTATCAGCTTCTCCTTATCTCTCAGCTGTCAGTGGAGTAAGGGGACAGCAATTTACACATATTTCTTAAATAATGAAAAATTAATTAAATTAATTTAATCAAGTAAATTACAAAGTTTACTATCAGCATGTGCACTATGCAACCTTGTTGAAAGTTTAGTTACGCTTTAACCTTACTCTAACTCAAAAAGATTATCACTTTGGTCTTGATCTTGAAGTGCACTTGGTCTATATTATTATGATAATTTTCCACTACCAGGATGGTAAATGAAATACATACATTTAATTCAATCACATTTAATTCAATTAAAACAGCATCGAGGCTGGAGGTTTATAATCCTATACATCTGACAATGTGTGGGTGTCGGGAAGATGGGTAAAGAAATGGAGCAGACGAGATGCGTTGTTTAATGAGTCACATCCCATCTCCACACACGCAGGGTCACGTCTCCCCTCGCTTCCCCTTCTTATGCTTGTATAATTACACATTATTTACTCATAGACGAATTAATTGCCTTCTGAGACGTTTACTTGAACATCTCTGATCTGTAATCTCATGAAAGGGAAGGTGTCAAACATTTTGGCTTGGTAGAATAAAGAGAAGTGATTGTGTTTGTGTGGAGGCCGCATTGTGTCGTGCTCCAGGGCCGGGATTTTTGGCATCACCTCTTTGCTCGACTTCCATTGTGTAACAATCCAATGTGAACGCATCACTTCTCCTTAATATCTCGCTTCATCTCTACCGGCATCGACTTGTTTTACACAAGATTAAACACTATAATATATTTCTTTTTGGAGGGGAGGGTTTAAAATACTGTACATAGGCAAAATAGCTAAAAATACACCCAGGAAGACAAGTACAGTATCTGCTGAAGATGATATTCTTCTAAATGTGATAATGAAGTTCCGAGCAAAGAATGCTAAAAATAATAGAAGATAGTGTGAAGGAAATTTCCATTATAGATGGGAGAAATGTGAAACTATAACATGCAATTCTCATAGAATATAACACATAAGACAATAATAATGAGCTATACTAAGGATAGATCGTCAATATCAGGTTGGTGGGGGTGCACAACCCCGCACCCCCCACAGACCAGATGTTCTCAAAAACTAATAGCCAGAGACTGGATCAGGAAATGGACAGCTCCATTCTCTGTGTAGTGGTCAGACCTCGTTACTGCAGACCCATTTGCATTAAAATGAATTGGAAATAAATTACAGTTATTGGGTCCGATTTACTATAAGTGATGCAGTGTGAGCTATGTGCAGCAACCCGCTCATTCATGAAGACCGGATATTGGAAAGCACAGTGGGGGACATATATTATCACATCTGCGCCTAAAAAATGCCGGGACATTTTGTTTTTTTGGGTGCAGAATTGTTGCGGATCATTTATAATGAGTTTGTGCTAGAAAGAACTGATGTTTCAGACTATCCCTAATCCTCCATATTTTTTGGGCGCATGTGGGCGTGGCCTAACATTTCCACATTATCCGTCACATTTGTATGTATTTTGTCTGCATTTTTAGGCACAATTTTTGGCGCACAATGGACCAGGAAAAAAATGGCCAGAGAGCAAAATTAAGGCGCCGTCCATGTCAGATTTTGGCGCACATCTCATTGATGTCGGCATTTTTATGGCGCACGACTGATTATTACCTTCTACCCATCATTTACTTACAGCCTTGCCCCACTTTAATACATCGGGCTGTGCTTTCCGGAGACTGATCTCCGATGCCGACAGTTGTGCTTGCACCAGAATTATTAATTCCCCCCCTAGTGTGCTCCAGTTTTTTCCAGTGCTCTCAAGGGGCGTTCACCACATTTCTCTTGGACTTGGACTTGCCTACATAGATGTGGCGGCCGGTGCGAATAGTACAGCATAGTGCAGCCCCTACACAATACTAGAGCCCCCACTACACCCCTCACTAATTTCATATGGAAGAACTATTTTGTGAATAAGTTCTAATTTATATATTTTTTGCCTAGAAAATCCAATATATTTACTTGGAAATCCAACAATGCAGCAGTAGTACTATGTGGGTCAAAATAGTAATTTTTTTACAGCTGATACAGCTCTATGATCCCTAATACTGCCCCTAAACCTCTTCATACACACCTTAGCTGCTGCAAAACCTCTTCATACACACCTTAGCTCCCACAACCTCTTTATATACATCTCAGCTGCCCCAGAACCTCTTCAAACATACATCAACTTTCCCCGAACCATGCGCTGCAGCTGAGGTGTGTATAAAGAGGTTGCGCAGCAACTGAGGTGTATATAAAGAGGTTGTGTGGCAGAACTCTGATGTTTCTGATCATAAAGCAGTTGTGGTGTACCACTGCAAGATGGTGGGGGCCCCTTCCTTCTGCTCACTGGTGGGGGCCCGGAGCACACGCTCCAGGTGCCCTCCCTATAATCCGGCTTTGGGTGCAAGGCGTGAGATGGGTGGAACCGGATGTGCCAGTTCTTGATAAATTCCCCCCAATAAGCTGTTATGGGTAACATTAGTGTCTTGCTTCTATTTTTCTGCTCCTATATAAGACATCACCCAGGATAAATGTGAATCTAGTGAAACAAAAATGAAATAATTAAAGGAAATTAATTATTTGCATTTTTGTTGCTATTTCTGCATGTGTTCACTCTACATGAACAACAAAATGTAAAAATTCAGTGGTGACACGGTGACATTTGAAGGTCACAACCACTCCAGCATTGATGTAGTTAACCAGTTAGTCCCTGTGTCGGGTGATTGACAGCCATTGTTTCTCTCTCGTTACTGCCATATACATTGATAATGTACATAACTCATGATTTGTGCTCTCGTATGGAGCCTACATACAGGTCTCTTAAAAATAACATCCACAAAAGCGCATATTATATGGATATTACCTGGACTATAACGTGTTCCCGGAACTACAAGCAACAATAATTAGATACTAAGTAAAAGTAAATGAAAAAAGGCCAAACAATAACAGAAATAGACGGAGCCCCCGATTAGATCTATTTGCAATGCTTTCAGCAGTCTAATAACCCGCATGTTACTTTACCAATCACTGGGATGAGCCTCCGTTTCCCGAAACTCATGTCTGCCATCTAGTGGCCACCTCCAGCCTCTGCCCGCAGAGCATGATCCTGCATAGCTGAGGCTGCACAACACAATTCACCGAATGGTTTCCTTTTAATTGTTTTTACAAGAAGCTGCCGATAAAATACACATGGATCTACCCGTGTGTTTTTCTTGTGTGGTAACCATAGTGATCGCTTCCTTCTGAATTACGCTAATTGTTAATTGCTATAAACGACAACATTATTTCTAAGCAGCCATTGTTATTTTTTACAAACAACTCAAAGCCACATAACTGGGAGCCTGTAACATGTTTCATTTATGAATGAGGAAATTGCAGGCTCATATGGAGCTATTGTTACTACAGACAAAGGAGCGTATATATATATAAAGCATATAGGTGGGTGTAGGACAAGGCACAACTTAAAAATGCTACATCCCTAAATCAGTACCAAGCCCTGAGCTACTATGTATTGTTTTAAGTACTAGCCTGTTAATTTTGGGAAAAGATACCTTATAGGTGCCCTAAAGGTCACGGTCCTCTGTGATTCTTCTATACTCCCTCAATGAAGCCCCTGAGGCAGCGGAAACAAGGGAAAATCTGGACTGAGGTGGTTATTTATTATGACTTGCAGGATCGGCTCCAGCTTTCAGCAGGCCCCTGGACGACACAGCCTGGCCACTCGTTTGCTGTGAACTCACGTGGCAGCATTAAAAATTTAGAAACTAAAACAGTCTCCTGTTCCCTAAAATATTCCCTAGTTTCTCATACCAAACAGCCCCCTCATGGGTATTTTATATAAAGCCCCCCTCATCCCCTATGGATTCATTAGACAGAGCCACCCTCCCCCCATGGATTCTTTATGTACAGCCTTATGTGGGCCCCCCCATGAGCTCTGGGCTGCGGCACTTGCCCATGAATGCCCAGTGCTGGCACCGGCCCTGATGACTTGTACACTGATATTCTGGCATACAAGCCATGTGGAGGGAAGGGGCGGGTAGTGGGCCAGGTCCGGGTGCAGGTTATAGCACAATTCTACACCAAGTAGGTCGGTAGGGGTTGGGTAGTCGGCCAGTTAGGGGTTGCAGTGTACAGCCCCATTCTTTACCAAGAGGACAGGGAGGGGCAGGTTGTGGGCTGGAGCCTCATAGAATATCAGGTGTATCATGCACCGGTGAGGGGAGTATCACCAATAATGGACAATGGGGCATATTTACTATGGACCTTACGTCAGTTTTCTGTCTGACTTTGCACATTCTTTTATGTGAAAACTCCTTGCAGAAGTATTTAAGAAGTGTTTATACCACATATGTGTCGCATGCTACTCATTTGTGGCGCAGCTGCACTATTCTTCACGTGACACAGATTTCATCACTGAAAGGGACGTTCCAGTGCTCAGTAGAGCCATTTGCAACATTTATCACGCAGAGTCTGACAGAAATATGTTGCACATTGGTTCACAAAGAACAGGCGCCACAAATCATGAATCTGGCGCACCCTGCACACTATACAGACAAACTGCATATAGTACGGTTTGCATTTTTCATGATAAATGTGCCCCAATGTGTCGAGTAGCAATACATTCTCCCCTTGGTATTTTTGCTGTCTTAGTAAAAAGTAGCATAATTCCTTTCTTTCGCAATCTGCTGGATTAGAAGAAATGCTGCACCCTCCAGTAATACATCTATATACAGCCGGCAAACCCCCAGTAATACATCTATATACAGCCGCCTCACCCCAGAGTAATACATCTATATACAGCTCTCTCACCACCCAGTAATAGATCTAAATACAGCGTATACATCTATATAACAACGCCATACACCCCACAGTAATACATCTATATACAGCTGCCTCACCACCCAGTAATAGATCTAAATACAGCCGGCAAACCCCTGTAAT
The DNA here is from genome assembly GCA_019512145.1 of Engystomops pustulosus. Classification (NCBI taxonomy): domain Eukaryota; kingdom Metazoa; phylum Chordata; class Amphibia; order Anura; family Leptodactylidae; genus Engystomops; species Engystomops pustulosus. The sequence continues at coordinate 254,715,779 of CM033642.1, read as the reverse complement.
ACATCTATATACAGCCGCCTCACCCCACAGTAATACATCTATATACAGCTACCTCACCACCCAGTAATAGATCTAAATACAGCCGCAAACCCCTGTAATACATCTATATACAGCCGCCTCACCCCACAGTAATACATCTATATACAGCTGCCTCACCACCCAGTAATACATCTAAATACAGCCGGCAACCCTCTGTAATACATCTATATACATCAGCCTCACCCCCAGTAATTCATCTATATACAGCCGCCAACCCCCCAGTAATATATCTATATACAGTTGCCTCACCCCACAGTAATACATCTATATACAACCACCTCACCCCCAGTAATATATCTATATATAGCCCCCAATCCTCCAGTAATACATCTATATACAGCCGCCACACCACCCAGTAATACATCTATATACAGTTGCCTCACCCCCCAGTAATGCATCTATATACAGCTGCCAACCCCCCCAGCAATACATCAACATATCTACCTCAAGCCCTACCAAACAAGCAGTTCCATGTAATATACTCCTCAGCCCGCAACAGACACACAGTCCCATGTAACATACAACTCAGCCCACACCAGACACACAGTCCCATGTAACAAACACCTCAGTCCCCAACATCCATGCAATCCATACAAATGTGTACAGCCATTAACCCTGTGAGCTGTCTTCTCCATGTGTAGTTTGATGGCACTGCTCCTCTACTTCCTGTACTGAGAAGAGACTTTCCCAGAAGGCTCCACCCATTCTGTGACATCACACATTCCAAGAGCAACTCCACTAAAGACAAAAGCAAGCTAGTAGGGAACGGTGTGCACTATGTGGACACAGTGAGCTGACTGATACAGTGTATCGCTCCAGCTAGAGACAGTCAGCTCACAGCTGATTGTCTTGCACTCACATACCAGGAGGGACTGGGAAGCAGTTTGCGAGAGAAGGGCTACACGGAACACTTCCAGTTCCAGAGAGAGACAGTCAGCTCGCAGTCTGGAAGTGCTAGCGACGAGGCACACATGTCAAACCCAGAAATGTTTGAATGACAGTGTCAGACATACTTGTAGGTAAGCAAGACAGGAAAGATCCACTGTGTGGCGCGACTTCACTTTGGTAAGAATCTTTATTGCAGATGAACTACGCGTTACGGGGCTTGGACCAGCGCCTTCGTCAGGTTCGGCAAACAAGAATATTCCACTTCTGGACGTTCAATCCTCGTGGCTCCACCGGCAGCACTCCACATACTTGACTACATGCTAGGCTAAAAGATAGCCGCAAGGTGAGCAGCTTTTATTAGCATTTTTTAATACCTTTTTTAATCAAACCTACACTTGAGTCGATGCGCCCTGGTCTTTTCCCTTCTACTCCTGATTCATAGAATCGGTCCAGACCCTCTCCAGTGTCAGACATAGCCATCTGGTGGGGTCCCCCTCTTTACTGCCATGAGATTTCCAGTAGACTGCAAGGGGGAAAGAGAGAGGAGGAGCAATGAGGTGGTTACAAGTGCTTCAGCCAAGAGATACAGCCGGAATGGCTCTGGTGACGCCCCCGAAAGCACTTGAGCTTCATTTACATAAAAATACAACCTAATAAACATAGGGCTGTGTTCACCCTCCTGGGAGCTACCCAGTAGGTTGAGTTGGTCAAAACAGTCTGATCAGGGTGATAGATTTCTATATTTTTTTATATGTTCAAAAAAACATTTTCAGAAAATATTGCCAGTTTTTAGGTCTGTACTGTATGGAAACATCCATAAGATACACCCTGAAATATACATATCACGTGACTGAGCTAAACAGAGAATAAAATCACCCAGGCGATGCTCCAGAATTACAGTAATGATTTGTTTATTATTCTTCTTAAAAGCTTTGCCGTTTTTCAGCACTTTTACTCTTCATACAACGTTTACAAGAAGAATTTCATTTGCATGTGATGTGTAAAATGTGAGCACCTTGTATTATGGAGGCCTGTGCCACACTGAATACTTATAATAAGAGCCCTTTGGGAAAACTCCACTTATACTTAAAGTCACTTTTTCGCACTTTTCCGGAAAAATAAGGATGAAGCAATTTAATTGTGTACTTAAAATGTAGCAAGGAAAATGTTAAAGCTTTTTACTACTGTGTACAAGTCATGGAAATAAGACAAGAAAATTGTATAGTCATTTTACTATACGCGGCGCTCATCGCTGGTGCTGGGAGGGATTGGATTTGTCTAAGTGCTTTCCTCATTTTATCATCTTATCGTGTGGGCAGAAGCTCTTGCTTAGCTTTGTTACATTAGGTTTATGGAAGGATTATTACATTGTTTTTAGCGTGGGCGCAATCATTTCAATGGGACATTTCATTGAAGTTGGTAATGGATCAATGGATTTAGCTTAGACTTGTGTTCTTTAACATGTGACCCCAGTCTTTTATACACAGTGTGCCAGTCATTTGGATCATCTACCTACAGATTTTAGCTGTAAACTATGAACCATAAAAATAAGTCTGTTGATGTACTATGATGTACTGTGATACATTGCTATGAACCCTCACAGTTTCTCCATGTGCCTCCAGATTTAAACGTAGTGGGAGACATTTACTATGCCTCAGGGGTGGATGAAGACTGCCAAGAGCTCTGGACTCTATGAATATATTATAGCCCCGGAATTCACGTCCTACATATGGAACTAGGATCGGCTTCTTGGAGAATGGAGGTTATGTCCCTTCTGCCTGCTTTGTGGTTTCAGGACCTCCTGAGGACCTTCAAAGGTACTGAAATGGCTGTTGCGTCGATGTGTATTGAGAGCAGGAACAGGATTTCATGGGTGAAGGTTCTTCTCAGTATAAAATTTGGTGGGTGGTTTGGGTGGCCCCGGCCCCCTAGACAGCTTGGGCCCTGGGCTACCACCCAAACCACCTATATTATAATCCACTATTGAGTGACAGTTTTTGGCAGACAAAGCATGAAAAAGGTAACAGTTTCTGGTGCTCGGCCAAGAGCTCCTATTGTGGATAAGTAGGGTATAATGGCTTGTATATAATTTCATTGAATTCTGGCACAAGAGCAAACTTCTGCAATTACCAAGAACAGTGACGTCACTGGGTGCTTTATCTCTGTACTTTGACATCACTACATTGATTAAAATATGAATTATTATGTGTCGGAACCACTTTTGTTTATATGGGGCTTTACTCAGATGTGAATCATATAAATGTGAATAAAACATACATTTTACACTCTACAGATTTTGGAGCCAGATAAATGTTGTCTTGTCTCAGGTGTATGGTGGTAACAGTGGGGGTCATTTACTAAGGGCCCGATTCGCGGTTTCCCCGCGTGTTACCCGAATATTTCCGATTTGCGCCAATTTTCCCTGTATTGCCCCGGGATTTTGACGCACGCGATCGGATTTTGGCGCATCGGTGCCGGCATGCACGCGACGAAAATGGGGGGGGGGCGTGGCCAAACGAAAACCCGACGGATTTGGAAAAAACGCCGCATTTAAAAAAAAAATGTGTTGCGGGACTCGCGCTTACCTTCACCAGGCATAGGCCGGTGAATTTCAGGGCATTCCAGCGGGCCTCAGGGAACTTCAGTGCAGCAGCGACATCTGGTGGGCGGCGGAGGAACTACTTTAGTGATTCGCCGGAAGACCCCAATCCACCGCACAGAACGCGCCGCTGGATCGTGAATCTGCCCCAGTATCTCTATATTCTTTTCATAGTTTTCATTGCAATTTAAATAAAAAACAATTGAACTAGTTAATATCACTAAGAAAAATGGAAAGAATGAAAAAAAAGATTGCCAGCCCATAAACACATATAGGGCCGCCATCAGGGGGCATTTAGTGTGACTATGTTTACAGGGCCCCAAGGAGGAGAAGGGGCTCCAAGTCACAGAAAACCCTCCTCTCTTCCTAAGTGCAGGGAATTCAATGGACTGGATTATCATTCTGTGGGGTCAGAGGCCCAGAATTTCCTAGTGCGGCCCTGTACACACATTGGGGCACATTTACAAAGCACCAGAATTCTAACATATACTGCACATAAATGCATGTGGAAACTGGTTGCACATGCATTTAAGAATTTTTGCACATGTATTGTATAGCGGTTGCACTATTTTCGCCATGACACAATACTGTGTACATAGTGGGGCGTTCCGGCAAGTACTCGCAGCGGCCGCCACATTTATGTCGGTGAGCCCGGGTCCGTGAATGTGTCTCCCGCTGTACGATAATAGGCACTTTGCCTTACCATTAGCAAATGTGGGCCATTTTGCTACAAAAATAATTGAATTGTTTTGAGGCCTTTTCTAAATCTTCAGATTAGTGAGCTATATCTGATTGAATATTTCCTAGAATTTCACATATTGCAATTTTTTTTTCCCCAAATGTCTGACAATGTCTGACTTTAACTCATTGGCATCAGGTAATTAATACGAGACAGAATAGTTACTAGGGAAATGCTGCTGAACAATTCCATATAATAGGATGTAGCTGTCAAGCAGCATAACCATGGCAACCAAATATCAAAAACTGGGCTTTTTGCCTTTCTATACAGAAGGACAGTGGCAGCAATTCTCAAAATATTTGTAGAAAATCACTGAAGACATAATAAGATATTCTAGATTCTTTTCACTATACACTGCATTACTTAGAATATTTTTTCTTTATAGGGAGGTGAAATATCCTTCAACATGTCCAGCTCTCCAGTCTTTTAATTAGCATTCCTGCTTTCCTGATGTGAAGCCTTGATAATAGACTTTGTTAGGGTAGACCTAGTACTTGGTTGTCTGTAGTCAAAGTCCATGTATCTTAACGATCTAGTAACTCCACTACCGATTAAAAGATATTCCCAAGAACAACATAGATTTATTTTCAATAACCGGATATTCCCACACATAGATAAGCAGAACGTCATGAGGATTTATTGAGGGGTTAACAACCAAAGCAAAACTTTTGCGTAAAACTACTGCATAATTACCAGACCAGATTTCATGGTAAAACAGGGAAAGAAAACAACGGTACACAAAGAACATACTGGAGAACAGTTTTAATAAATAATGTGACAAAAAAATTTATGTTTTGGATTATCTGATCCTCAGTATGCAAAAAATTATGGCTAAAAATAAGATGTTTTCTTAAATGAAGAATAACAAAAACATTGATCACATGGTATGATCCCCTACAATTTTCAGTCTTTCAGAGTCTCACTTTCTGGCTTTAGAGAAAAGAGCAAAATAATTAGAATAAAACATGTTATGTTTGAATTGTTGAGACCTTAAGGCCGCCATGTCGGAAAAAAAAATCGATTTATTCATTAGCACCAATGACAAGGTACAAAATATAAACTAGGAATAGAGGCATCAAATTCCCAACAGGATTCTAACACAACACCTCATCCAGAATTGTTGCCCTATTTTGTTAAACTTAGTTTATCTAGTTTATAATTTGAACCCAGAAAAAAATATTTAACATTTGACTTATTTATACCATAGGGTCGGAGGTGGGGGTCACTTGATATGTTTTACTAGTCTTTCATTAGATTTTTGAAAATACTGAATTGGTTTAAAGATCTCCTGTGGACAGGAGGACCGGGAACTTTTCTTATTAGGTTTTTAGATTAAAAAGTTTAAAAAGTTTTGGGTAGAAACTTTACTTCTCAACTTTTTCAAGTTGTTTTTTTAACATTGCTAGGCTAATTAATATTCCAGTTATTTTCTTTGAATCTAGTGAAGGCTTTGATGTTTTTGCTTTATGTAATTCATAAAAAACTAAATACTTGCAAAATGTCTGTGTATGGTCAAAATAACAAGCTATAAATAATAAATTCTACATTTGGGAATAGTTATTTCTTGGGGTCAGTTAACAATACCAAAATATCTTCAATCCCCATGAGAGCCATGACACGTATAGTGGATATGTTTTTAAAGGGATCCCACTAAATACTATTTATGTTTTTGATTTAATAATAGCATATCTTGAACATCTATTAAAAGCTACTACAACTCGGATCCTGATGTAACAAGCTAAACAAGTAGCCAGCACACTCTATATTTATAACAAATAGATGTGTCCTTCCTTAATTTTCCAAAAATTTGGTAAATGACTTTATTTTCTAAACATAAAAAATTCTAAATGTAATTGAGACATGCTAGCAAACCAATTAACAGGCTGGAAGCCAAATCATAACCACTAGGTGACCACATACAGACATAACATCTGCAACATCTGTAACACTGGTTATCACCCAACACTTGTGATACAACATGTTGAGTCAAGAACAAAGCTAAGGAGGGGCACATCTGAAATTTGATTTAAAGGTGTAGTCCAGTTCATACACAAAGATGCCTTCATTAAAATAACCTTACCTGACCCTGGCTTTTGTAGCTGTGTTGGCTGTTGTCAGTTGGACAACTATTCAAGGGCAGGTGAGGCTAGTCAACAAGGCCTTTTATATAGAGGTCACCCCTGGGATCAATGACTGTCTGAAGCAGTGAATTGGCCAAAAGCTAAACAGAACCTGCAGGAGATGGCACTAGATCCCTCGCACTGGCACTGAAGGGTTGAGTAAGTTTATTTTAAATATTTATATTACAATTGAATTTATGTGACATAAACTTTTATTCAAATTTTATTATCTACATTTCATTGTCACAATCTTATGTAGTTTTTTGGTATTTTTATTTAAAAATGATCCCCTTTGTGTCTTTAGATGCTAAATATTATCCTTTATTTTAAATGGTTGTATATCCTGTTAACATAGCCTTGTGACTACATTACTTGAGCCCTTGTACAACTGTGATGCAATTTAATTGCTTTTTTTTTAATAGTCTGAATACAGTGTATTAAGTCCCCACTCTTCCCCCCCTATGGTAAAAATATTGCTACAACAATATACGGTAAGAGGAAAGAAAAACATTCTGGGTTTTCCTCAGCCGGTAATGATAGAAAACATGACAAACAGCTTATCGTTTCGGACATGGATAAACCCAAAAGTAACATTTGGAACGGCCCAACAATAAATTCAGCACTAACAAAAAAAAAACAAAACATAAAAAATAATAACAATAATGATTTTACAACATTTTTCAAAAAGACAAAAAAAAAAGGTTAATAGTCGCAATGGTTTAAAAATAAAGTTTAGTGATTGTGCTTTTAAAACCAACAAAACAGTGCATTACAAAATAACCATATCAAACCAAATCTCCTGAAATGGCACTTTTTTTTTTTACTTTTTTTTTCCTTTAAATGGATTGACTCTGTAAAGATGTGTCAATCAATAATAACCAAATATCGCTAGCAGTTTCTTACTCGGTGTTTATTACAAATGTTACACTTTTTGTTTTTTCTTTTTTTTTCCTACAAATGTTGTTGAATGGAAAAATAAATGATTTTCTGTAAGATTTCTTTTTTTTTTTTCACGTATCCCAAGACCACCAGGTATTTAGCTGGCTTGACTTCCACGTAATCAATAGGATGTAATACCAAAGATACTTTAAATGATGGACATGGGGGAGACAAGTACCACAGGAACGTATGAAAAAAGTACATATTTACAATGAAATCACCTCCATACTGTTTTATACCTAGGTTGATGAAGGTCAATACTGCTGAACAGTAATTTCAGGGCTACCATAAAGTATCCTTGGTTAAATGAATTTTCACGTGATGCACCTCAAGGTTTACTCATGAAAATGGTGGAAATTTGTGCATGGATTTTCATTGTCTGAGTGGTTGTTTTAAACTATGGACGGACAACAATGCTTTGGTGGATCAGAAGCAACGCTCTGCGCCACTTCATCATAGGGCTTGATAGGAGACAGACATAAGCGGCTTGATAGGCAACAAGCTTTCGATTCCAGTCTTGGCACCTACTGCTGTCTATTCTTTGAAAGCAGCTTTCTTGGCACCAGTACCCCCGAGATGCGATAACTTGACATTCTGGTTGAGCAGTAAGAAGGTGCCCGGGGTAAGTGCTGCTTTTTTGGGATAGAGGTAAATGTCAACGTGGCCTTATACAAAGAGAGTGTAAACAAATGAAGCAAAAATGTGTTCAGCTGGGTATAAAATGAAGAGCATGTATGATCTGATTGCACTGAACAGCATCTCTGGCATAACGTCATTCGTCTTGAGGCATCTTGAAGGATTTACTATCTGATAGCATTTCCATCATTTCCATCTTTTCCTTCAACTTTCCATTTCCTGAAAAACAAAAAGGACACAACCGGTTTGAAGGTGTATTACTCCCCAACCAATGTTCTCTATCAATTTCCCATGAGTCATTTTAATGCCCGTGCAAAAAGAACAACATGGTATTTCAATTCCCATGGATACGCAATTGGTTTTTTGTAATGAAGCAAAAATGATAAGATCTCTGTTTGCAGGGTATGATTTATTAAGTTAAGCTGCGCTTTCTGTTATGCCTACAATTAAGAACAGTGGGAGAAACATTTAAAAGCAGGAAATTAAATTGCACAAGTCGAAAGATGTTATTTCAAAGAGACGTAAGCTGTTCTCTGCGTTGGGTTCACCGTGGCGGCAACCAAAGATGTGATCTAAATTCACCGTAATGGTTTTAATCACTGACAATCTCACATTTAAGCTAAACCATATAGACTGATAAAAGATGAGGAAGGAATCCGCTGTGGGCCACTTTGTGTCTCTATTTAATACATAAAACATGTATTAAAGAGAGTTCATGACCATCTATGGAAGATCATTTTGTCATATAGAAATATAAAAGATGGAAATGAAATCACTTGGGGTCATGTATGGCACAAAAAATTCTAATATTATTACAATTACTCTATAATTTTGTAAAACTTTAACCCATACAGACGTAGCAAACAGTAGCTCAGCATGCTTCTCAATATATACCATATATACTCGAGTATAAGCCGACCCGAGTATAAGCCGAGACCGCTAATTTTTCCACCAAAAACTGGGAAAAGCCTATTGACTCGAGTATAAGCCGAGAGTGGGAAATGCATTGATCACAGCCTCCCAGTATATAGCCAGCAAGCCCCCAGTAGTATATAGCCAGCCAGTCCCCCTGTAGTATATAGCCTGCTAGACACAATAGTTTATAGCCTGCCAGTCCCTGTAGTATATTGCCAGCCCCCCTGTAGTATATAGCCTGCCATCCCCCTGTAGTATACAGCCTGCCAGCCCTCTGTAGTATGCAGCCTGCAAGCCCCCTCTAGTATATAGCCTCCCAGCCCCCTCTAGTATATAGCAAGCCAGCCCCCTGTAGTTTACAGCCTACCCAGCCCCGAGTAGTAAACAGCCTGCCTAGCCCCCTGTACTATATAGCCTGTCAGCCCCTGTAGTACATAGACAGCCAGCCCCGTAGTGTACAGCCTGCCAAGCCCCGTGTAGTATACAGCCTGCCCAGCCCCCTGTAGTATACAGCCTGCCCAGCCCCTGCCCGTAGTATACAGCCTGCTCAGCCCCTGCCTGCAATATAATTCCTGTAGGAAAAAACAAAACAAACACTGTACTCACCTTCCAACCCCCCTATCCCCCTGGAAGGTCCTCTTCTATACTGCGGTTCTCCGGCATCGGCTCTGTGTCCCCGCGCGGTCCGTCGCAGGGATCGTGACGTCAGACACTCGCTGACATCATAGTGTTTGCCGAGTGGCTGATCCCTGTGACGGACAGTGTGGGGACATGGAGCTGAGGGACATTTCCGCTGGTGAGGAGGCGAGTATAGGTGGTTTATTGTTTCTATAGCCCCCAAAGCCATGTATAATATTTTTCAAAATCCCAGAAAACCTTTTTAAGTTATTGTATATTAGTGTAGTCAGAAAACATCTGCAAATGCTGTTCTTTGATAATCTCTAGATTATGTTTCCCATTGGAACCTCATTTTATTTAAGAAGAAAGGATGTGAATAACTTTTTGGGTGCACCTTGTAGAGAAATCATTAATTTGTCTGTGTTACTATACATCCCTTCCAGATTATTCAGGTTTAAAATAAGATTTTGACTAGCCACAATCATCTATGAAATTATTAGTTACACCAATCCCACCATCAACAAAACAGTCTCCTTAGGTCAAAAAGTAGCAAAAAGTTGATTGGATTATTTGGACAACCATGCCATACTTTTGTACATTAATACAAAAGTTTTTAAATCGGAGAAATTCAACTTTTGGAAGGCAGGGGTCTGCCAACAACTGTCATTAAAATTCTCAAACAGAGACTGCACATAACCATTTTTAGTAGATGGTACAAAAACAAAGATAACAATAGTTGTTAGCCCCATGATTAATGGAGAACAATCAAGAAGAGCCTAACCAAACACATTGCACTAGCTCTCCATTCACCCCCATTCCACGTTGGCATGCACGGACCAGCCCGAGAACCAGGTGAAATCCAATGAGTAAAACAAATGTCCAGCACTTATGATCATGACTAAGGCCATATAGGCTGAAACGCGTAGATCTTACCTGTTTTTCCATATGCATGTTATGCCAAGGAAGATATGTGAGACAATTATGATGGAATTTTGAAAAGACACATGAATAAAGTCAAGTAAGACAAGTTTACCTTTTAACTACAACGGAGAGTGCTGGACGTTTGTTTTACTCAACAATCAAAAAGAACCCATTACTGGTAACTAACGCTATGGAGAATAGATAATGCCATTAAAAAATGAAATAACCACATTGATATCTAGTACATGCTGGAAGTCCCTTCCTGTAATTTTTAAGATCCTTGTTCAATGAGGTCAACAGAGTTTCTTCTTCAAGCTTAAAACTCAAACTGTTTGAATAATTTATAAACTCAAACATTTTCTTTTTTGGGTCTGAGCAAGAATATTATCTAAATGAACAGCTACATTCACAATATTTAGAAAAACAATATTGCAAATTATATCAAATTGTGCAAATTACAATCTGAACTTACCTCTATTTCATCTTCATCAAAGGTTCTTTCATATGTCCCTAACAGCTGCATCTCGGCTGCATTCCTACGACCTGATGCTTGATCTGTTCTCCGCCTTCCACCAGAACCTCTAGAAGACATTGAACTGGAGGAGCTGGGATCTCTAGGTGTATTTGATATAGGGAATGTTGGCTTACAATATGGCAGGATGTCCTCTGCAGAAATGATTTAAAAAAAAAAAACATTCAGAAGAACTGTCAAAGTTTTCACAAAACAATAAAAATAGTAATCAATAACTGATAAGAGTCATAGTTTGGTTAGGTTTCATTTATGTTGAATTAGTTATGAAGGGGGGTTATGCAAAGAATACCGTGATGTCATACCTTGAGGAGTTTTTGTTGGTGTGCCATCTCTCTTTGCTGGTTTGGCTCTTTTCATCTTTCCATCTAATTGATCTACAGATTCCCTTCTCTCTCCTGAATTTGTCCGGACTTCTGCATGTTGTCTACTGTCCGCTCCATCTCTTCCTCTGTAATTGACCCCTTTTCTCTCTGCCAATCTATCTAATCTTTGATCGGCAGTTGTATACTTTTGTGGCATGCCAGAACGCATGTCTAGTTGTGCTTTGGATGGTCCAGTTGGGGATTTGATTGCAGGAGGTGGCAATGGTGGAGGTGGTAAATCTGTAGGGAAAATGGTATAATCAGTAACACAACCTAATGAAAACATTGTTAATTTTTTTTTTAAATTAGAAGTGAATAAATAAATATATATATATAAATAGCTATTGTAACTTCATATTTGCATACAAGTTTTTAATGGATAGAGGGGGGGGGGGTAGAGGGGAGAAGGACACTTCTAGATACCTCTGTTGGTGGCTTATCTCCTGAAGGAGCAATAGATTGAGCAAATTAAAGTCCAACAAGTCAATTGGACTTAGTAGGGTTTGTGTACAGTGGGTATAGTCGAACCTTAAACAGAAGTGTGGTTTCCTGGACCCAAACGGAATATCCAAACCCAATACCAGGACCCAATATCACGCGTGATTGGTACCGATCACAAGTGAGGCTTTAAATGAAGCCATGAGCAGCAGGAGAGGGGATAGAGGGGAGAAAGACACTTGTAGAAACCTCTTTGGTGGCTTATGTCCTGAAGGAGCATTAGATTGGGCAAGCTAAACTTCGAGTCTTTATTACTAGGGATGAGTGAACTTAGAAAGGTTTGTGATCGGCGAGTTTGGCCAAACCTTGAACAAACTTGGTACCAATGACAGATGTCAACCCTTCAAATGAAGCCATCAGCAGAATTTAAATGCCGACAGGGCTGGCATGGGTCTTAGTGGTGGGTTTGAAAAGCTGGTAGATGTGCTGCTCAGTAGTCCATCCAGCTTTTTCGACTATGAGCCTGGATGCCAATTTATTCCATGGCATTAGCTAGTAAGGAGAATTCATATTGGGTGATAAATTAGAAATTCTATAGGATTTCCCTCCTGCCTGGTTTTATATCACATATTTTACATTGGACCCAATTAAGGTCAAAATAATTTTAGGCTTTTGGACTAATCATCCAATGATATTTTTTAGAAATTATCCAACATGACAACAAAATAAACCAAAAAACAACTTGTGAACAAAAAAATATTCACTGCCCTGCAATTACACAATCTGTAGAAACCAAATGATCATTAGTGAAAATAAAAACGGCGAAATGCAACTTCTAATATGACACAAATTTGCTATTTATACCTACATTACAGAGCTACTAATTGAGGCGCTGATATTAGGAGGGAGTGGGAGGCAATGTTAGACAATATGCTGAATAAGACACAATTTATATTGATCACATTTATCAAATTTACTGCTTTACTTCAGGATGCATTCTAATGGCTTCTTGTAGCTTCGTTCTTCCGATTCTGTAAATGGTTTGTGACTAATATAATATATTTTGATAGTTTAAATATGATTAGTCTTACAGTAATACAAATGGAAAATGCTGATGTAGACCTTGTTCCCAAAGTGGCCAAAACCAGGATTTTTACCACACCTCATCCTTATATTAAAAGCTGTAGTAGGACCCCCATTTACTATGTACCTCCTACAATGCAGGTGTCTTCTTGTGTCACAAAAGGGTGTAGAAACAAGTTTATTGACTGGGTCAGGGGATATTTTGATACACATAACCGTTCCTCTACCAAGGTCATCAGTATCAAACCAGCGGAGGTCTTACTCCTTGACCCTGCTAGATCAGCTGCCCCAGGCAGCCACTAGAACGTGAAATTATATAGGGGATAGAGCCACAACCAGATGGTCCTATGTACTATATAGCAGCTGTGCTGGACAACAGTAGCTCTACTTCTATCCATGTGAGTAGTAGATACAGTCGCTGTACAGAGGATTGAGCTTTCCCTTTTATAGAAGGCTACATGGAGTTGCTGATCGGTGGAACGTCCACCACTGATATGATAATGTTAGCTTTGATATTAAAAAATGGGCACCATCCTGGAAAAACCCTTTAAGCATTACCGAAACAAAATATGTTTTTTTTTTTAAATAATTTTTTAGAAATTGTGCTTTTTTTCTTAACATACACAATGAGCTTCTGTTCTTGGCTGCAATAACCTTGTAAAATCAGATAATGTGTCCAACATCTCAGTTCTAGTGACAGTCACAATCTGCCGAGGAGCCGCACTGTCCAGGTGCACTGTCGCGTCTCTGTTACATGCAGTCTAATCTCAGATATAGGCCACAGAACGTATACTCTGGGTAAAGTACTGATAATACCGGTCAATGACTCCTTCCAAAATTACTTGTCTTCGTCATGCTGGCCACTTTATCATTTTTTTTGTCCATCAAGTGCCTAAGTCTCTCATCCAGGGGTAAAAAAAACATAAAAACTGCTTGTGTAGCCATTGATAAGGATCTATAATATTAAGCTTTCATATGATAATGGAAAATGATGCCCCTCTTTGAAAAATTGCTGACTGGTAATGAAATTCCTAATCAGATTGTTGTTGCTAAGAGGCGAGCGGCGAGGCGAGGTGCAAGAGACGCGCTTCCCCTTCAGCAAATTTACTAAGGCTGACAAGATGACAAAAAATAGGAAAATGTACAAAACATAAATTTCCAGCGGAGCGGCCTCGTTGCTCTTAGTCAGGAGAGGAGAAATGGAGAGGTTTAATAAAAACTAGGTGCGCCACCTGAGGCGGTTTCATTAAGGGCCTTCTTCTTCTTCAAACATTAGCCCACTGTTTGCATTTCCTCCCGTGCCCTTATGGGAATACAAGAATTACCTTTTCAGCCGGGGGTCGATATTGTGTGTGAAGGCATGAAGAGAGATGATTAGAGGCTTCAAGTTTATTTGCACAAAATTTGCTTGAAACAACACTTTAGATTTGAGCTTGGATCTCATTTTGTTGACCTCCCTCCGGATGTATCGTCGGACCGGATCATAAATATTGGATTTCATATTGTTCGGATGCATATGGAACTGCCAATGAGTTGAGTTTTCTAATTTACCATATCTATATTTCCTATCACTATTATTATTATGCGAATGGGACCTGACGGAGCTGCATTTAACCCATCGAGATGCAGAGCAGCAGGGTACAGTAAGCAGATTATCTCCAGTAATAAAGGTTTCAATAAACCCATGGCATTTTTCAGCTTTTTTTCAAATGTCATGTGCACAACGATTTCTATTCAAATGTGCCATTTCATCTGTTTGACTATAAATATTGCATCGACTTGTCGGAGGCCTTGTATCGCGGCTGTAGATCAGGAAATTAACATGGGTAAAAGAGAAGTCATGATTCTATAAAATGGGAAAAATCCTATAATAAAAATGATTTAGCAAAATCGGAATTGCAAAAATAATTATCTGCCTTTTGATTATGTAAACATTTTAGAAATTCTGGTCACATTCGTCCTAGCCATGTATTTAAATTGGGATACAGCTCTATGTGGGCCCATATGGTCTGACCTCCAACATTTCTTAATTAAAGATTACCTATTGCTTAAAAAGCAATGTTCCTAAAAAGTCCTATGTATTTCCGTAGCAACAGACTACAAACAAGTAAAGTGTAGTCTAACCATGTTACATGTGCATTCCCTTCTTTCCCTTCTTTCTGTTCTACAGACGGTATAAGACATGGATGGAAGAGGGTAAATCTGTCCACACACACAATATAAAAATTGGATGAAATGGCCAATGGATAATTTCGGCTGAAGTTGCATTTCAACTGATCTGCCAAAACTGTAAAGGTAAATGTAACTTTTTTTTAGTTCTGTGATCAATTGAACCTGAAACTTAAACAGTTTTTACATTTTCCAAAATGCTATTGGTTGAAATCTTTTGCAAAACCTTTTGCACATAGTTTTTGTTGTTCCCCAACTAATATTTCCTATGCTATTTTCTTAATGCGGCCCAGGTATAAAATGTCACAATTGACTTCAAAGATATATAAATTCCACCCCACAACTTGTGACTAAACAAGCTGTAAAGTTCCACTTCAGACTTTTTTGTTTTAGAATCCATGCTGCTGATTTTGTGGCATATTTCTACTTATATAACCTCCCACAATTGCACTGGATAGCTATTAACAAAGCCTGACTATATGCCATATGCATCTTACAAAGGGGACAACCACAAGACACAGTTACAGTCCAAAAAAAATTTCTACATATTTACAGTATTTGGCTCAGATAAGCAATACGAATATTTCCAAATAATTGCCTTTAGATCTTGAATCGATAGAAGAGTCATATTGTCAGCAACTAAAGAGCATTGATTGCCAATAAGAGCCCTTCTGCAAGTATTGCATCTCCCAGCAGCCGTCCATCATTCGCAAAATTAAAATAATTCATCATTATGTAATCCATAGATGGATTTGATATAATATATGCTTTCTGAGGCCTGGCGTCCCCACTAGATAATGGACTAATTGCTCCGGTAAAGATATAGGAATAATCCACAGGCAATGCTCCTAATTGTCCCATTGTGCATGTTTCTAGAGAATATTGTGCACAGTATGAATAATAGAATAAATAAGATGGTATAATGCCCTTACTCCATCATAAAATAATGAGTTTTTATTAAAAAGATTATGCTATAATATCTAAGCGATTCACCTACCAGTATTGCCACATGGGTTTTAGTGACGAAAGAGTATAAAGAAGTTTAACCAACTGCAACTATGCCTAATTTAATAGGGGGCGCTGTAGAATTTGATGGCACTATATAAATAAAGATTATTATTAACTTCCATCGTGTTTAATTAAAAGAGACACACAGTCTACACAATTGTTGTAATTAGGGATGGTTTGAAAGAAAAAAAGAAAAAAAAAACATACAACCACAACCTTGTCGTATCTGTACAGGAATTAGCAATTACAAAAACCTTAATTAGTTAGTACATTTTTTCATATTTTTTTTTACATTTTATTAGATATATAACAAATTTTAGCTAGGAAATTTTAATTGTGATTTCCCCAGTGCTGTAAAGCAATGACGTAGCTTAGTATCAGGTTTGATGATCTATTAAAGTACAGGGGTCAACGGAGCATTCAGGTTCAGTGGGGTGTTTGTAGGTCCTTTTTGTAGGTCCTACAAAAGACCTGAAATGGCTCTTGTGTACATGTGTGTTGAGAGCAGGAACAGATGTACGAGGATTTCATGGTTGCCGGATCTATTGAGTATGAAATTTGGTAGGTGGTTTGGGTGGCCATGGGCCCCCTACAGGGCTTGGACTCTGGGCTACTGCCCAAACTGCCAATATTATATTCCACTATTGTTCAGGTGTTACCAATTGACCATAATGGTTCCAGGAGTCAAAACAACTTGATATTAATGATAATCTATCCCAAATATCCCAGTCCTATAGAACCCCTATAATATTCTGTGTAGGAATTTTGAAGATGAACATTTTTTTAAGGTCATGTTAAACAATACACCACTGAATGAATACACTCTTAGGGTACATGCACACTGCTGTTCCCCACCGTACTGTAGCGTGGTGGGCACACGGCAGTGTCGGGGAGAGGAGGAGGAGGTGAGTGCCGCTCACCCCTGCCCCTCTCCATAGGAATATATGACGCACCGCGCTGTATGCTGTAGAAATATAGGACATGTCCTATCTTTCTACGGGGTAAGGAGCAGTAGGGTGCTGCTCCCGTTGGGCACCCATTGCCGTCTATGGGGGACATATATTGGCTGTATATATGCCGGCCGTATATACGTCCCCCATACGTTCGTCTGAATGTAGCCTTAGAAAAACAAAAATTATAACGATCCATATTTTCGAAGAAATTTTGTTCTTTGCATGTTTCATCAAGATGCTACCTGCGAGAAGCAGCACAAATAAGGTATCACTTTTGATGATATAACTACTAGAATAAAACCAACTGATAGACTTATTTTGTCTCAAGAGAACAATACTAAAAAGTGGTGACATACCCTGACAGCTTAAAATGATTCATTAACATAATAAAAAGTTCTAAAAGACATTAAAAATAAATTAGACCTCAAAAAACAAGAAACTTGGAAAAAAAGGAGAAAGACTACATTCATGCCATATGCATTGAAATGACAGAACTGTAATAAAAGCCTAATTGAGTTGTATTTAAATGAGTCTCACCATCTGTGTAGACATCTTTCCGTAGATGTCCTTGCTGGTGTTTCTGTTTTTTGGCTGGGCGGCTTTTCTGCATGACGGCGGTGCTCATGTTACTATCCGTCGACACCGGGCTTGTAGGTCTGGGACAGTGGAAATGTCTCCGGCCTAAACAATTGAGAACATTAAACTGTAAGTAAATGTAGTGTAGCTTTCGCTATAAGGCTTTTATATCAAAGATGAAGTCAATATCAAATGCACTGTAACATGGATGCCTAAAACATTTTTTATAAATATATTCTTTTGATTTGTGAAATATTATTGTATAATTATCATTAATTCAGACCGCTTTACATGGCTCCATTTCAAAATCTTATTTTTTTGTTAGAAGGATGCCCCAACAATAAGAAAATCATCAGTGATCCCTTGCGGAACCGGCAAGAAAGGCTCATTTCTCTTGCAGTGCCACCACAGGACATATGCGTTATTGCACAGTTCTCTTTAAAGCCAATGTACTGCCCATGTAATTTCAAAATCTATTGATACATCTGACTATTTTATTACTCTGTAATGTCTTATTTTCTTTGTATATGTATTCCATGATCTGTAAAGTGCTGCTGAATGTATGAGAAGAGCAAAAAGTGCAAAACACCTAACTTCTCTTGACCCTGACTGAGATACTGTAGAGTAGCGGTCAATCACATTCATATTCCCAACAGAGCATGTGATGAGAGACTGACCAATACTATTGAATACAATGACCTACCTCTCCAAAATGTATAAGGATTATCAAGTTAAATGAGTGTCTACCACTCACAAAAAATGGGTAGGGAACTATCAATCAGCCTATGATAGCATCCCCGCATACTCCAGATATATCAGGAGTCTCCAACCTCCCAATATATGCAATGGTTGGTGTGTAGCAGGGTAGTTCAATGCCGAGTCCTCTGCTACTTGCTCAGTCCCATTCATACACCTCCACACCTACTTGGCATGTATGTGGTGTAAGGGGGTAAATAGACAACAAGCCCTGATTAATTTGGACCCTATGATTCCCCATCTCCTGCTCCATAACAGATCACTATGAAAAATGTCCTCAA
The DNA here is from genome assembly GCA_019512145.1 of Engystomops pustulosus. Taxonomy (NCBI): domain Eukaryota; kingdom Metazoa; phylum Chordata; class Amphibia; order Anura; family Leptodactylidae; genus Engystomops; species Engystomops pustulosus. Next base: position 254,697,207 of record CM033642.1, on the reverse strand, counting down.
CTTCTCCTCTACATCTGTTAAAACGACATTGACTGTAATGTATAGTTAACATCTTCAATTGTCGTTCGTTTGTCTGCGTTTTTGTTTAAAATAATGGAAACTTGACACTAAACTTTATCGGTTCTTAACCTCTCCCATAAAAAAATAAACAATTTATAACGGAAATAAAACTAGTGGTGTAAATCCAACGCCTTTCTATAAGAGCGACATATATAGCACAATAAAGTTCCAGGGATCAAGGCAAATACTAGAAAAATAAGCCAAAAATAGGGAAAAACTCTAAGCTGTAGTTAAATAGCAGACAACCTTGAACGCCTACCTGAGGATAAGTACACTGATCAGACTAAATACACACTAAGCACTTAAAAGCAGAGATGAGAAAATGTATTCCGCTTACTGAATCCTATATGTTTCTGACATCAATAAGTACATTTTCTATCATAGCTGCCAGGTATATGTTTGAAGTGCCGCATGCCTTATATATTGGACAAATCAATCACTTTTGAAGCTATGTAAATTCACTGACTCAAGCGGGGAAAAAAATAATCTGACTTAAAGGTAAAAAACATCACATGAAAAACAAATTACAGCTAAGCCTTTTTGGTGCTTGTTGTTATTGGGCAATTCTGACAAATATTTCGAGAAGATGTACATGTTATTAATTGGGCCCTCAGGGGCCATTAACTTGTTTTCGACCAATTTTTAAGCAATCATTTTGATTTCCTGAATGTCAAAAAAATAAAGTAGTAAACTAGTCACTAGTAAAAGCAGCATAAAAACCTTTAACAGGAGTTTATCAAGACCAAAAAGGTACATCAGACCTGTAATAACTCTAGGTAGGGTCCTTCAAATAGAGCAAAAATAGACTTGGGGCCTTCAAATGGAAGAAAAAAAATCATGAGCACAAGTGTAACATGGGTGGGTCCAAATTTACCTACAAAATTTCAAGAGATGGGTAGAAGCAGAAAAAATCAACCTTAAAGGTAAGAGGAGTGGAACATGTGCCAACGTCAATAGGGAAAATTGGGCATGTCCACGTTGCTGTTTTTATATCCATAAAAAAATGACGATTACCTCTCCGTTGGTTCAGAAGTTTGTGACCACAAAGTTATATTACTCCCCTAGAAAACTCAGTAATTAGTTTGGGAAACATGTTGGACCTGACATATCCCCTTTAAGAATAATACAAATTCAGAAATTTTAATCCATTCACTGAAGTCCAATCCGAAATCTTTAAAGGACAAAAATAGACAGCAAGAAAGGAGACCATTAAGCTTATGTGCCATACAAATGCTCTCATGTATAATACTTACCACCTGCTGCTTCCTGCATTTGGTGTCTCGCTACTTTCAGTCCTGCATATTCTGCAGCAGCGGCAACAGCCTGTGCAAAATCGGCATCGGTAAAAAAGGAGCCGTCCGAAGAGCTGACACTAGATCTCCCACTAGAGACATTGTCCTCCTCAGATGCAGAGCCCCATCCATTAATCATTGACCCAGTGACGGAACTTTCTAGGTCTCCAACACTAGAGGCAGGAGTCTGCCCTAAGCCACGCAATAGAAGTCTGCGGTTTTGCATCTTTGACACTTCCATGTCCATTTCGTCCCCTTCTTCTTCTGGGACATCTGTATCCATATCAGACACAATTGGTCCAGAAATGTAACCATAGGTATGAGGTGGAGATAAGGGTCTTGGTGGAGGAGGAGGACTTATTTGATGTCGTCTGCAGAAAGAATATCAGTAAAATTTAGATTTTATACTTTACCCGTAGATATCAACAGCAATCATGGCAAAAAATTGTAAAATTATTTGAAAAAATTCTTACACACTGAACTATTCATATTTCCTATGGTAGAAACAAGATACTGTGAAAAATACTTTATGATGGAAATATTTGAAATGAGTCGTCACAAAGTCTTACTGAAAAGTATCATGTCACAGTTATTAGTGATACTTTTCAATATCATGTATTTTTTGGCTTTGCAGAAACGAGAAACATTACCAAAAATTCATATCCAACTAGTGAATGTAGCAGGGTTGATTTTTTAAAAATATTGCTCATTATTTATTGAGGCCGAAGTAATAAGAATGGTGTTTTGTGTTAGAAAGCAATCTATGCCAGTTCCTTCGTATTTTCAGGTTTTACTAAATTTGCTCCCCACGCCGCCTCTCCTTGTTCCCGTGTTGAGACCTTTCTCCTAAGAGTTGTTCCATCGCACAAAAATGTCACAACTTCAATGGTGCGCACTAGAAATTACAACACTTTGTAATCAGCCCCAATAAGTTTCGATGACCCACAGATTACTTGCACATAAACTAGGTTAGAAACTTTACTATCGAGACTCATACAAAATTATTTGTAGAAAATTACAAACTCAGTACAAATACGAAAAACAAAAAAACCTTCATTTTTTTCTTGTGACCTGATTAAGGGAATCAAGCAACCAGGAAATGTATGATCATCAATTGAGCAATTTTGGTGACATTACCTTCTCTCAAGCTGATGTTGAGCTAAAACTAAATCTTCTTGACAATCCTGAAGCATTGGCTGGAGCTCCTCCTGAGGTGATGGAGTAAGGGTGGCCGTGGACTGGTGGCTATAGGAAACAGCAGCTGGAGAAGAAGCCGCTCCCCGTATTGGTGGTGTGGGGCCTCGCTCATCTTCTTCTTCTAACTCGTCTTGCTGGAGATACATTCTTGTTGGTGGCATTGGACATGGCAGGTCTCTGTCATACCTGAAAATAGCAAAAATATTGTATTCACATAGCTTTCCTAAGGAAAAATGCTTGTTGAGGATACTCCTGTATAATAAAGTGATAGCACATAAATTGATATTGCTTGTCTTTTGAAAAGTTACACAATTTTCCAGTAGATACTTTCTGTATCAATTTCTCACTGTTTTCTTGGCTAACTGAAGTTGGCCAGAGACATCTTCAAAAATAACGAATTGAAAAGATGTTCCTTACCCATCATCTACCGACAGGCTATAATCCTCACTGGCACCATGTGGTGGTGGATGCGCTGGTGGAGGTGGCAGCAGATCTGCCCAGTTCATGCCAGTCTGTTTAGATCCTTTAGGAGCACGGGTTCCCTTTTTATGACCTTGACTCCCTGAAACAGAATGAAGGTCATCTAATATCCAAGCAAAATGATTAAATCTGCCAAATATATCCCCCTTCATAGAGAATCAGCAGCTCTAATAATAAATCTCATCATTTACCCAGAAATATATCCATTAGTCTAATAGCTAATAAATACCTAAAATGCAATAAAGTCACAAACGAAATTTACAAGCAAAACCATCTAGAGTGATCTTCCTCAAGCAATTAATTGCATTATAGATTATCATCTAAAACAAATGAGCTGTGGACATATTTTCTCAAGTGTTATTTTTGTCTTTTACTCCTTAATTGCTGCAACCTAAAAGACAATATGATCTTGATATGATCTATTAACGTTTCACTGTTGCATTAAGTCACTGAATATACATCATCTGTACTTGTCGAGAAAATAGTTTTAGGCTAAATTAAATTATTTTAGTTGGTAAAACAACATTACAGAATTTAACCAGCCCAGCAACTTAAAAAAGAGCTATTTAACAAAAAATATCCACAATTTTTTTTTTTTTAAAATAATATAAATATAATTCATCACACAATGCAGATCTTTGGGATTCATAGTGAAACACATATAAAGAGAATTAAGAATACAAATTTTGGAATAATTATTTTTAAAAAATGATTTAAAATAAAAATCTTGTTTTATCCACTAGTATATTTACCTTATATACTCGAATATAAGCCTAGTTTTTCAGCACAAAATTTGTGCTCAAAAACCCTAACTCGGCTTATACTCGAGTCAACTAAAAAAATAAAGACAAAACTCACCTTTCTGACGTCACCCGTAGGTCCTCTTCTGTCTGAGACAGAAGAGGACCTATGGGGGACGTCGGAAAGATGAGTACAGTGTTATTTTGTTTCCTACTACAGGGGTTGGGCAGGCTGTATGCTACAGGGGCTGGCAGACTATATACTGGGAGGCTGTAACCAATGCATTTCCCACCCTCGGCTTATACTCGAGTCAATAGGTTTTCCCAGTTTTTTTGTGTTGAAATTATGGGTCTCGGCTTGTTTTCGGGTCGGCTTATACTCGAGTATATACGGTAAATCAAAACTTTTTGATACCAAGAATGATTAGGTTTTTATGTGTAGATATAATAATTACCTGATGTGCTGCTTCCTCGATCTGAACTGTTGTATGATCCAGCAGTGTTTTGATCATGGGACTGGTTGTAAGGGATAGTGGCGGGCATAGTATCTGTCGCTCGATAATCTAAAACACAAATTTTATTGAATTAGTAAAAAAAAAAATACATAAATACAATGGAAATTGTGAAGTTGTTATGCTGCTGACAGGAGACAAACATTTAAGGGAAAAAGAAAGACATAGATGGTGATTCTCAACATTAGATCCACCCAGCTGTCCCCACCTACTTGTGAACCCTACCCTAAATTGTAGGCGACAACTGAGCAACATTGCCTTCCTGTACCAAAGTGAAACTCAGAGACAAAAATAGGATAAAACAAAACAAAGGAGGGCTGTCAGAAAGGTATGGAAGGTGGTTAGCAGGGAACAGAAAAACTCAAACAAGGCATAATGGGTAGCATCACTGATTCCCTGCATATGGTGACAATTTCCAAATAATTTATGTGTAGGGGTAGTGGTTTAGGCCAGCCATGTACTTTTAGACAACCTTCCCTTTTCCAATGTCTCCACACACAGTCATGTTTAGCTCCACCGATTATGCAAGTGTTTTTAATGGTAAGAGTTGAGAAAGCAACTTCCAGAAAATTATGGTATTAGCTTATTTCCTCGTAATAAAAATTTTATACTCCAATGAATTCAACATCACAACCCTTATGGAGAATTGAGAAGTATCCATTCATATTTGATGGTCAACTGGTTCTGCCGATACCTGCATTATTGGACAATCTTTAATGTAATCTGGTCTCCTATCCCCAAACACATGCCCATTGGCTGAATAAGCTTACGGCAATGGGCACCATTTAGCTATGCAATTCATAAAATAAATATTTTTTAATAAAGGTTTTCACTAGAATATAAATAATTTAACATAATATTTATACTAATAATCACAAAAATGACAAAGATTTTCAATCTCGTACACTTGAGATTTCCTTTTTATCCAGGTCATCGTTCCATTCCAATATATATTTGACCCATAGTATATTCCTGGTGTCCTACTGTGAACATCAAGAGGGATGGATGTGTAAAAATATCTACTTTAATCAAAGAAAAAAACCTGAAAGATCCTGGCTTTCTCCGAGCAGAATGACTTCAGAAGGAAAAGAAGCGGCATTGTGGTTGCACCTTAATTAGGGATTCAATGAACACAGTGAAGGATGTGAAAAGGTTGTTTGACAATGGAGCATAAGTATACTGTCAACAAGTACTCATTAAGAGACATGCCCCATCCTATAGTTATTAATGCAATGTACACAGGCAGGATTAGTGTTTACATTGGCTGATTGAGGACGGGCACAGCAGATGTGGTCTATGGGTTGCGCTTCCAATGACATCACATGGAGGTCTCGATCTACGTCCATAGCTCTTCTTTAATGTGTCATTACAAGATCCTGCTTTCCTCTATTCACTTCACAGCATATGGCGCAGCCATTGTGCATGCTTCCGTGCAGCGGGGGGTTAATCTATAGCAACAAGGAGCACTATTGAATGCGCTGTGTCTTTAATGAAGGCTGTTTTGGTTCCAGGATCCTTGAAATATCAACTCATTCAATGTCCTTTTTTTCATTTATGGAGCAAGCACTTATGCTACAAGAACATAAGATTAACTTTATGCGGCCCAGCAAACAATGTAACTGGGAGTTTTCTACCATATTATGATTTATTTTTACAAAGGAAAATATTAGAGAGAACTAGGTTCTACACAAGTTCTTGCTCAACCTGCAACACATGGAATTGGGCACCTTACGGCTCTTTTGGTCCAATGTTCTGTACATGTCCTTGTATTTACAATAACAGACAATATTAAGGACAATCCTATCCATTTGGGCTCCAACAGTGAAAAATAACATTCCCTAAAAATTCTTCACAATTATATTATATTATTATTATTATTGCTGAATTTTAACGTTGACTTATAGAACTTGTGCACAGACTAATTAAGAGCTTCTATTTGATGTGCTATACCTTGTCCGTACACAGAAGGTAGTTATAGGCCAAACATTCTCTTTATGGTCAATATATAGAATTTTTCATGATATATGGAAGCAAAGCATGCTAAAAATTTTTTGTTGGCCCTATGCAAAAAAATTCACCATGATATAGAATTATCCTGGCGCAAGCTATAGCTGGCTCGGCACAGCCTACTCTAAGGCCCTCCATGGCCACGTGGCATGTAGGTGTTGTAAAGGGGGAATTACTTCCGGGAATTGCATCTTCATCCAGTGTAGTAACCTTAATAAATCCCCCTAATGTCTAAAATTGTTTAGAAAGTCACCAAAGGGTCACCAATTTTTATCAAACTATGAAAAACTTGGAGACTATAGGATGAAAAAGCTTTGGCCTCTGAAAATATATCTAATATGCTAGAGGAAGCAAAGAAAAATGGCAGCACTCCAATGTTGTGAACAAACAAGCGTGTTTATTCCACCTCCAGCAACGTTTCGGCTGTTAACTCAGCCTTTGTCAAGCCTGAAACGTTGCTGGAGGTGGAATAAGCACGCTTGTTTGTTCACAACATTGGAGTGCTGCCGTTTTTCTTTGCTTTGGATATCTTACCCACTCAGACTGGTGTGAGTGGAAGGATAGCACCCGCTATACCTCATTATCAAGGACTGTGCTGCTGTTTTTTTGCTTTTTTAATATGCTAGAGGGTTAAGAAAGCAGCCATTAGGGTAGGAAATTAAGTTTTTTTGAGGTCTTGTAATGTAAAACTAGCCTGCTGCATCTTTCCATGCCGAATCCACCGATGGAATGATGTAACATCTGAACACCATTCACAAACACTATAAATAGTCCCATCATCTCATCTGCATCTGGAAATCTATTCTTTCAATTAGCTCCAAGTTATTAGAAATAAATAAAACCCACATTTCTAACCTCGGTATGGTAATGTGTCAAGCCGCGCCGATTTGTATATTTGGCTTCCCAGTCTATGTTCACCATGTTTATGAGAAGGATAAATAATACCGCAACAGCTGTGCTAACATCTCAGCCTATGGAAAAGTTTGGAAATTGTTGTGTACAGATGTTCCACTAGTTTTGCAATTTGTTTGTAATGGGTTCAATGTAAAAAAAACTCAATATGGAAACGATTATTGAGCAGCGAACGTTAGTTACGTACAAGTGCAACCGTATAATTGTCCACAAATATCTCAGAAGGAATCCTTGGTGGTGGCCAGGTGTAGGAGGCCACAAATTACCTGCTCCGAGCTCACTGAAGGCTAGGCCAGTGTCATGCAGGTAAACCAGTTCGTGTACCAGGAGCAGCGTTGATCGGCCTGTTACCGGAGAACCTTCTATGTCATAATGTGTAGAGTCATCCAAATATGTTTAATAGTTCAAAGCCACCGCTGATCTGGATCCCAGGGACAGCACTACAGCAAATCATGTTATTAAAGTGGATTGCATGCTACTGTAGCCTAAAGCCCCAGAAAAAAAATGACATACCTATTTTTTCTTTACCTCAACATATTACATTAGTGAAACGTGCCCTCAAGAAACGAGCGCGGAACATTCCGGTGGTTCAGATTATTTCTGATAGAAATTTATTGCAAACAGGAGATGAAGCCAAACACGTGACTTCTCTACAGTGGCGAATGTGTTACACATACTCAAACAAGTATACATCTACAATACCTATACTATCATATCTATCTATATATCTATCTATCCCATATCTATCCATTTTTTTATCTATCCATCCATCTATCTATCATATTTTCTAGTCATTTTCATATATGTTTTATATCCCAGGCACTATATATAAGAATACAGTTAAGGATCTATATATCTATATGCCTATCGTCCACAAATATCTATATATATCTTTATCTATAATATCTAGATCCACTGAAAATGCATTATTCAAGTAATAAAGTGAAAACAAGTTTTATTTTATTCCATGAAAAAATGTGACAATCCCTGTAACGTCGCATTTTTCATGGAATAAAGCTCACCTACTATCTGGAGTGCAGCCTTTTCCATGGATCTACATGCAAAAGGTTTGAGAACCCAACCTTAAAGGGGTTTGCCCATGAAAGAAAATCTCAAATTTGAGTTCCCTAGTGATGTTTACACAATAAAGATCATTTTACCCTCCTTAGTTCATAATTTTACTCAGTTTTATTGTTGTTTTAGCTCCTATCACTCAGTGATGGTCAGTGTGAGGACGTGGACTTTTTAAGCAGACACATCATGATTCCTCTGTTCTATGAGATGCTGTTTGCTGACAATGTGCTTTATCTACACTTTCATTTAGCTTCTGAACATTATCTAGTATCTGAACATTCACTAGTTTCTAAAAAATAGAAAGAGAGAGAAGAGACAGATCAGAGATGAGGGATAATGAGATCCATAAGATGGATATAAAACACAACGACATTCTCAGCACTGCTACATCTGAGCTATAACACCGACAAAATGCTCCCCTGTGTCTGTGTGATGCATCATACAGACAGAATAATCTAATCATGAGAAAAGTTTGCCCTGCCTGACCATAAAAATTAGAAGATTTAGGGTAGGATCCCAGGGCAACCGTAATTGTATACACTAGGACTGATAGAGATAGGTTGGAATTATATCTTTGAAATGCTGTATTCTTGTTAATAACAGTGAATTAGAGAATGTGGTATTTTATTATCCTGAGTATATTTATATATTTATGTAACAACAGGGTTGTTTTCCCTGTGCCGTTTTGGATTTTCATTTTTCTATCTATCTTAAGAAAATATGAATATTGAGTTGACAGATGTTTATGTAGGATAATAACAATAATATTAATAATTAAAAAGCAAGGATGACAATAATATTGAGTGGACTTGTTGATGCCCCCACAATTACAGATATAAAACATATGTAGATTGTGATCTGTGTTTAATCAGAGGTTCACCGTGCAGCGATTGTACAGAATCCTCCTCATGAATTAAATATCTCGTCCTCCCTCATCCAATCCCTTCACCCGCTACAACATTTAGATCCAATCTCGCCGTATTCATTTTCTTTTATTTGATTTTATTTCATCTGAGGTTTATTATTTGCTGCGCTAAATTCAGTTGCAAAGGTTAGCCGCTCGCTAATTAACTTTTTGACACTGTTAATCTCGATCGTCTGCATTTACATGTATAGTAGCTCGACGGTTCTTCTCGAGTCGTGGGAAGACTGGAAAAAGCTGTGCTTCTTATTAAAAAGATCTAAGCCCAAGATCCCCAGAAGACTTCACCTTCCAATAAAAGTAATAATAAGAAGTGGCACACGCCGATTTCTCCAGCCACGCACCGGGGAATTTAAAGTTTCTCTCGTATGAGCAACCCATGAACACCGTGTTATAGAGAGAAAAAGTGAATGAAAAGAAGCGCTGGTGATGTGACCTCAGCTCATAGTCAAGAGAACAAAGGTTACAAGTTCACATAGAAGAGTAACATCAGGGCTTCCAGGCTAAGTGGTGACATACCAACCAATCACAGCGTGTTTTCATTTGAATACCGGTATGCAGAAATCTGATTGTTTCTGACATTTAGGTAAAAACAGGGGTGGACCAAGACTTTCTTGCAACTAGAACAAAGGTACAAATTTTGACCCTTGTTCTGTATTCAGCTACCCTGAACATGACAAATTGGCGTGTTGGCAAACCCCCTCCAGTCACCCCGAACACATGACTCTGTTTGCCTTCATCCAAAGCAATATCATTGGGCCTAGGAGGCTTTCTAATTTTCCTAAATTCAGGGATGAAGATAAACCTATTTTTCTGTAAATGTCTGCAACACATAGAATGATCCCCCACCAATCACTTAAACAAAGGGGCAAAAATGCTATACCCTTAGGCGCCTAATTGTTTCTCTGCTCAACTCTCAGCACCCTTGACATAAACTTACATTTAGCATCCCTGAGATCAGTTCATACCCAGCTATTCCAATATCAACTCACAACCAACACCCCTCAGATAAGCTTACATCCAACACCACGAGATCAGCTCACACCCAAAACCCCCAATATCAGCTCACTCCAAGCACCCCAATATCAGCTTAGACACACCTCCAATATCAGCTCAAACACTACAACCTGACATTGGCTCACACCAAACACCCCCAATGACATCTCACACCCAGCACCCACAATATTATCTCATACCCACCACCACCAATATCTGCTCACACCCAGCACCAACAATATTATCTCTTACCCACCACCACCAATATCTGCTCACACCCAGCATGCACAATATCGTCTCACTCCCAGCACCCACAATATTGGCTTCATGTCGAACACCACGATAAAAGCTTTCACCCAGCACCCCCAATACCAGCTTACACCCAATAATCCAAGCTCAGCTCACGGCCAGCAACCCCACTATCAGCTCACACCCATCACCAGCAGAAGTTGATTGAAGGACGTGCAAACTGTAGCATACTGCCGATCCTAAGGATGATCTGTATGTACCCAAAACAAATTTTTACAACCTTCGAAATGGCATTAAAAAACCAACAGAGCCTGGAATTCCTAGAGCTACTTATTGAAATATCTCTAGACACCTTCAATGTATAACATTATATTTATTGCATATTATTATTATTTTGACTGTGATAGATTAGCACATAATGACTATTAAGGTCAATATAGGCAGCATCCAAATCACAGATGCCCCAAGTTTTTAGATAAAATAACTGATATACTTAAAACTTTTTCAATCTTGAATAAACTTTAGCTACATTGAATAAAATAGCGGAATTGTCCTAAAGTCAGATAAAGTATTCTACCTCCTCGTTCCCTGTAGGGTGAGGTCTTGTGGTATGCAGAATAGGAAAGTTTTTATCACCTTTGTTGATTTTATTTTGCTCCATGATGTTGTACTGCATGGGGGCGACATCTGGTTTGTGCTGAGTGGACGGCTTCCAGTGCTTCTCATCTGTGTCCCCACTTGATGAGTTGATGTTGTTGCTGATGTTTGACTGAATAAGTTGAGTAGTGGCGTAAGGGGTGGGTTGACCGGCTCCAGTGACAAATCGACCGTCTTTTAGATTTGGGCTATTAAATGTTTTCATCTCATTGATTTTGTTACTTAAGTCCACGTCACTGTACACCCCCGTTTCAGGTACCATCAGGTTAGTCTGTTTGTTGTCCAGTTGGTTGTTATAGTTGGCTATGCAATCCGCTGGTTTAGAAACAAAAGAAATATATAAAAAAGTTTAATACAAATTTTATCTCAACAACCTCATAGTAGTTTTTGATCTCTGGACTGAATCGCTCTAATGCATCAAATTTTTACAAAAATTTGATTACTTACAAATTATTTGGTCTAATCCGACCAATTGTCCTACAAATTGGTATATAACTCCCTCTAGTCCTCTAAAACATAGAAAGGTCCTATCTCGTTTTCTTCATTTTATTTTTTCCTTATACACCCCCCTCCCTTAACCCAGGAAATATTGACAGCAGTAACTGGATGTCAATTTTAAGAGATTTGTCCAAGGTAAAGCAGAAAAGATTTGGATTCACTTCAGTGTCTGAAAAATGGCAGATCAGTACCAAATCTAGAAACCAATGAATAGATATATTTATCAATTCTTTATTAATCTCTATTGGACAACCAATAAAATGGAGGCAAGACCCATCAAGACTGGAAGCACTGGGGTCTCATAGCGCCTGGTCGATAAAGATGTATCATATATTTACAGGATAGGCAACAAGAGTGTTATTTGGGGACACATTGGTAGGACTCCCCATAATCATAAGGGCTAACTGGGTGACTGAAGAGATAATTATACATGTATGCATCACTGGTCCACTTATAGGAGTAGATGGACAGTGGCAATTTTGCTGATAACTTATGAGGTGCCAGATATCCGGGAGGTGGTAGGATACAGCTGGTTCTTATGAATCGAGGGAGAAGGATGTTGACCAAGAGTTGAGAGCAATTGATTCTATTCTCTGCCATTTGTTGAGGAGCTGTGCATTATGGCTACTCTCAGAAATAACTGAGAGAAAAATACCAAATCTGCTGCTGCTGTTGGACCTCAGCTTTCTCCATCAGTCAATAGAAGTGCAGAAGTGCGCATGCGCCATCACTTCATTTAAATAGTTCACGACCCTGACGCATGTGATCCATTGGGGGCCAAATTTTAGAGATAGGCAATAAATTACCATATTAAAATAACTTAAAATTACTCCATATGATTTATCCCTGACACAACATCTGCCCTTTATAGACTATACAATCCATTATGAGAAATGGACGTAGCAATTAGAATTAATACAGAAACTCCAATATGATATTAAATAGAAAACTGGAGCCTTTAAGAGCCTAATAAGAGCGGCTTTTACGGCTGCCTAAACCCATAGCAGACGTGGCGGGTTCACTGTGTCCAAATCCTAATGGTAGACAGGTTTTGTCCTTGGACACATATAACCTGGATTTGGTACCGTCTTTCTGATTAGACACAATTAAACCCGGGCCTGTGGCATAAAACGCGTTTATTACGTCTGATGCCGATTAACATTCTTTCATGTAATTTTTCTGTGGTGGTGCACGTAAAATATTATGTGCCTCCATAAACGCCGGGCTGCATATTTACAATTTCTGGTTTCGAGCCCAGTTCTGCTTAAGGGGACATTAACTATGAAAAATCTAAGTATATGGGAAACTAAGGACTTCGGGACTTAAGTGAAAGGCTGTGAATTTTACAACATATAAAGAGAACAGTATATAACAATGTCACATCATTTGCATAATACAATTTTCTTTGAAAACCCTGTATTTTTCTACAAGAAATATATCCTTAAAGGGGTTGGCCAAGATTACCAATTGAAGGCATATCCTCAGGGTAGTTGACCTCCTGGAGAGTTGATACTTTGTCCAAGGTGTTCCTTGTTGCACAACTACAGGACCGGGAAGTAACGGGCTTTTTGTGCCTGTGTTGATAGTTGTTTCTGGCCAACCCCTTAATATTATAACCCTAAAAGAGTTGTCCAAAGTTTAACTGATATCTCCAAACCTATACCGATCTCATCAGTGGGGTTCAACTGCTGGGGTTCAAAAGAAAAGAAAAAGATTCCAACCGATCACGAAAACAGACCCCCCCCCCCAACTGATCACGAAAACAGACCCCTAGTGATCATGAGTAATGTCAATTTGAGACTGCATCCTGACTCTCCATTAAATACTAATTGACCAGCGGAAATTGCTGAGCACAGCACAGGGGTATCCCATTCATTGTCTATGAGACTGCCGGGAATTGTCATCCTATGGATATGAGATAACAATTAAACTTTGGACAACCCCATTAAAGTGACTCTTCACTTTTTAACAACATGAAGTATTTCGCTCCTACATTGTCTGCTGACCCTTTTTTGTAATATATTTTTATACTGATTCGGATTCTTCACCAATACTAAGCTACAAATTATCTGTAGTGTTAAATAATAAAATTCTGTGTCCTTGCAGGCACCACTAGAGGGAGCATAAGGAAATACTGTAGATTGTTTTACTACTAATGTCAATGTATGAACAGTATGCAGTGGGCTACATAGCTCCCTCTAGTGTTAACAGCAATAACTGGAGATCTATACATTTCAATTTCATTCTGATGCAGGGGATTTGGAGCTATGTTTAAGAAATAACTGAGTTGCAGCTGTTACATGAATTGTTCACAGCTAAGACAAGTAAAAACCTAATAGATGACTATTATAAGGCCCCCGAGATGCCCCTTCTTCTGCTACAATTTCTACATTGTATTCAATAACGACTTACATGATATTCTATCTATAATTAGAATATAGATATAATCGGCAGCAAAACGAATGGAAAGTGGAGGAGTTTGCCCTCTACCTTTGTTTGTAGGTTATGTTTCCGTGTCTTACCTGGTCGGCTGTAAGTGGCCAGATTGTTGTCGCTGCTTCCGTTCCCAGACGTGCAGCAGTTAATGGGACATTCGTTGTGGCTGCTTCCAGTGTTTGGCCACGTATCTGCCAGCCACGGTTGAGTGGCAGGCTCCGCAATGTTTAGGAGTCCTGGTCTACAAGGCAAAAAGAGATAAGAATATAAAAAAATCAATATCCAAGGAACTTTAGCGGAAAAAAAATCCTGTAAATAAAGAAAAAAAAATTCCAAGAACCTGAATACAAATAAGTAGGAAATATTGTGAATTGTGAACTCTTAAGAAATTTGTAAAGTAAAGTACTATATTAATTCAGAATTTCCACTCACATAAATAAGGCTATACTTTATCTGACTGCAATAACTCTGATGGCCACCAGATGGCAGAATAGAACATTTCTCGCTTCTGATTGAAGCTTATAAAATTTGTATACAAAGATGTATACTAATTTGCTTTTAGGGGAAGTCCAGAGGTTGAAGAAAATTCCCTCTTTTTTCCAAAAACAGCTCCACACCTGACCATGGTTTGGGCTGGTATTGCAGCACAGCTGTATAGAAATGAATGGAGCTTAGTTGCAATACCACGACTACCCATGACCACATGTGGTGCTGTTTTTGGAAAAAAAAGAGGGAATGTTTTTTAATATCTGGACATTCCTTTTAAGACTTTCACCAGCATTTAATTCAAGAATAGTACTTGTTACTGTAATAACTCTTACTGCCACCAGATGGCAGAATTTTAACTTCTCTTGACTGTAGCTTTTAGCATATAAGAAAGTAGAAGAGATGGGTACGATGCGTGTCACCATATGTCTTGGTAAGTATAACTTTTTTTTTTTTTTTTTATGTCGGGAACATAGGTACTTAGTAAAGTGCGATTTGGGACACTAAACCATTGATCCATAAGGACCTGTGGGTGGTTGAGTGTCCCAAATTGCCCTGACAGGTCCCCTTTAAGTATAACGTTGTACTCTTTGCACACATTTGTCACATTTTTGAAGACATGTGTATGAGTCCCAATTTTTTTTATGTAATATCCCCTTAAATTAAATCTGAGCACATTACAACCTACTGCAATAACCCATAGTGCCAGCAGATGGCAGAATAGAGCCTTCATTATTATATCTGCAGCTTATAATGTGTTTAGTGAAAATTTTCTACAGCAATATGTTATTTTCATATAGATGAGGAGGATATTAGTCTATAAACTATTGCACATAAAGAATCTTTCACGAAAAATGAAATTTGAGTAAACTACAATACAATGCAACAGCTCTCATGACCAGCAGGTGGCAGAAGAGTGACTTTCTGTTCTCTGTTTGCAGCTTGTAGCTCATTTAGCTGGGAATTCTTTGTACATGTCATATAAATTTAGACAATCTGCATTGATTATGTGAACTTTTGGTCTCCCTAATGAATTTCTATAAGATTCAAAGTGTCTAAAAATGCAACCATGAACAAAAATGGAACAAATCCGGATGGCAATGTAACAAAATACTGTATTCCAATAGGTCTTGATCTCACATACATATCATCATTTCTATATAACAGCTAGGGTAACATTTGTCTGTAAGATGTTCAACCAAAGGGCAGAAACCATGTAGTTTCAATCACAATGAAACATGAAAGAATAGTTGATGGAGGTCAAGAAGGCGTAGAAACGGGAGACACTTTGCCCTTTAATAATGTATTTCTTAATGGAAACCATAATGTCTATAGCGATGAGTACACAGATCTCATACGTTTTATATATGGAATGTTTTGCATAATTTTTGCTTATGTTTTCCTATAGGTTTTATATCATCATATGAAATTTTGCTTTGTATTTTTTCCTGGTGAAAGGTCTCCCTCCGGTGGCGATGAGTGGTACTGCCACCAGTCTTAACACTTAATTATGCAGATATTCAGTCTGGTAAATAAACACATGTTTTCTGACAGATACAAATCGGCAACGCGCTGCTCCTATCTTTTAATTAGGCCAAATCTATCCCGAAAAAAATAATAATAAATAATATATGAGCGAACCCCACGTAGGACGGATCTACAAAGGAGACATAAACTGCAGATTTAAGCGTCTCCGTAAAAAAAACGCCTGCAGCTCAGTGTTGGCTATAAAAAACAGAATGACAGCAGATATGTACATTTATTGTCAGGAAATATATATTTTCTCACCTTCCCGCGCTGCTCACAGCTTCTCCTCCTCGCTGGTAGGCCACTAAAAAAAAAAAAAAATTACAAAAAATTCTTAGTGAGAAAAATCCAGCAGTAATTTAATAAGTGGTGAAATGGATAAGGGTCGGGGAGGTAACTTATGGTGTTTGGTCAGTCGGCAGATGCTAATGTACAATGTATTTCATAGATTTAACATGCCATTTCCTCCCGGATGAGAGTCTTTCCCCGGCAGCAGTGATAAATCTTAAAGATGAAGGACCCGGCCGGGGGATATGACAACTTGTTTTGATGCGAGATTGATCGCTAGGATTCTGGAGTGTCACTTTTTGCGTAAAGGATAGCTTGTTCTGCCCAAGGACGGCTTGGAAAATTGTCAAAAATAAGATTCCCAAAAAAGAGAGAACTTTGGTGTTAAATAAAGGCGCAGATAATAAATGGAACATGACTTGTGAAATTCATGGGTTTTCTACTGTGTATCTTTTATTACCCCATATACATGTTTTTCTAATTTATTACTTGCATTATTATTTATTATTTAATTAATGTGAGCATTTTATTATTTATTATTTTTCTTATATTATATTTATTCTACTTTTATATTATATATTTTTTTATTTATTATTTATGCTATTATTGTGTATTTAAATCATTTATATTATATACATTTAATATTATTATATATGTTTTTATTTCCACATTTATTTTTTTATTTATTACTTTTTTAATGAAATTATATTTAAGTTATATAGTTATTAGTAGTATTATCATTATTTATAAGCTATATATTAACTGCCCACATTACATGGGCCATTCAATGTGACCAAACAGGCAAGAAGATAAATATAAATTTAGTGGGGCTCCGACCTCTGAGACACAAAGGGGGGCTTGACTTTTTAGATGGGGAGAAGGACCAGTATGGTGCAATAAGATTGTAGTTCATATCCAGTCTATACACTGGGGCATGTAAATTTGACCCTTTCCCCGATACCTCCTCAATTCCAGGATGTGACCAAACCAAAGGAATGTGGGGAACCAGGTATATATGGACATAGGTCATGTTGATCCCTAAATGTACATGGCCTGTAAATTCTTGTCTGATCTGACAACAAGGCCATATCCATTAGTAGGAGTCAGTATAAAGCTCTAGATAGAATGACAAGTTAAGAAGATTTGTAGGGTTAGAGATTAACCCATGAACCCTTATCATATATAAAGTCTGAGTCTTAGTATCATAGTATATGAGGCTGGAAAAAGATGAAAAACCATCAAGTCCAACCTCATATACTATTTGTAGATTCTATTTTCCCCATAACCCATGATAGTTTTGCTCTCCAGAACTCTCTTGAACATGTACAAGTCCTTCCCTTGAGGAGGAGTCTTCTCAGTTATGCTGCCATTAACTATGCTCCTTTCCTGACAAGCAGGGCAGAAAGCTCTTTCTATTGGCTGCCCTGTAGTGAACAGAAGACCTGGCTGTGACAGAGCATGTGTGTCCACCTGCCTTAGTTCAATAGGTGGTCATGCACATTGTTATATATTCTGTACTCCAGGTGGCGCCTTGTTTTGGTTTTATTTTAGTAAAAGTTATACATCTCCATGTTATTATTTTAAGGAGTTAATAGACATAATTTAGTTATTTCTTAAAAAGACAAACTACTCTTTATTGTATTTAGGTCTGAGGGAAGATTTATAGCGAGGCTAAAGTGTAGTCATATGATATCTGCACTAGGCACGGTATAAGCAGTGCTTTTACAGGTGAATCTCTGCATAATAGGGAACAAGCTGGAACGGTGCTACTGTCTGAGTCTGATGTGAAACATGGTTGGCTATGAATTTCGAGGTTCCAAAAAGAGAAGTAAAAAAAAGTAGATGATACATCTATATAATCAGAACAGCAAGACGCCCCCTACACCTTCTTCGCATCAAAAGGCAGCGGTGATTATACACCAGTCAGTATTGAGATCATCCAAAAATTAGATCCATAAACCATTAGGGAACCTTGATGATAAAGATCTGGTATTGTACCTGCCGTGACATAAGCAACAAGGTGGTCGGGAATAATCCACGTATGGACATAATATCAGAGTGATCAGATTCAAGCCGGATTAACGCACAGCATAAATCCCATAAATCCCTATTATCAAAAACTTTCCTGAATTAAATTCATTTAAATTTCTTCATTTTATTTTATTTTTACACCGTTTTTTTTTTCTTCCTAATTTTTTAGAATTTGGATTAGAGATTATTCCCGCATGCAATAGTCTCCCCTTCCCCCCAATTCCAGAAGCCGGTTGTCAGATATTAGTCTATTTTTAGGCATTCCATTGCATGAAAGAGTTAAAAGGGATTAGCTGCACAGAAAATGCTGATGGAGTCTACAGCAATGCGTCTTCTGACTAGGAAGATGTTTGAAAGACGTCAGATCGGGGGCCCTTTAGAAGAATTCCAAGCCGGCAGCCTGCAAAGCCGAGATAACTGCTGGCAGTGATTACAATAACAGGATTAAAACTTAAGAGGCGGTGTTAAATCTGTCAGCGAGGTATCGCCAATGAAGTGCCGCTCCGCCACCAGTGAGCCCGGGCCGCAATCGCAAAATGCAGGGAAAGGGGAAAAAAAACTAATTTTTCTTCCAAATACCTGAGCGAGAATTACAATTTCCTACAGAAAATATGTTTACAGGTGAACACGGATGTAAAGTGCAAGGCAATCATATTTCTATGGATTTACGAAGCCGGAACCTATTGTTTGAAATATGCCGGATAGGATCCAGTCATCAATTGTTAAGGTAAAGTTTTCTTGGCCTCAAAAATTTGGACAATCATTGCCAAGTGGAAGCTTTACGTGAAACTGCTTGGTCTGTAAGAGGCTCATGGTTGCCTCAAAGTCCATGTGGACCAAGGATAATGGTGTAACTATAGGGTGTGCAGGGGCAGCAACTGCCTAAAGGCTGCTCCTCATATAGGAGTTAGCAGTTTTTTTTAAAGCCACATTTCAGGCGAGGGACTACTTTACAATTGTTGATTTGGTTGGCCAAAAGCTTTTCTAAACTAGAGCCTTAGAGGCATGAAATACTCGATGGGCAACAAGCATCAAGGAACTGATGGGGGGGGGTAGTTATTTTAGGTTCCATTTAAAGGAAGAACCATCTTGGAATTTCAATGAATATGAAAACCCCCAGAGGACTGTGGTAAAAAGAAAAAAGGACATGTATCCTTCTCTGACTACCAGTTCCTACATGGATCTGGTAGCAATGTCCAACCGGTAGTTCCAAGGTGTGAACCAAATGGTTGCTCTCCTCAGACATAGGACATCGCTTCCGTTTTCTGGGCACTTAACATGTTGTCCCTTGTTCCGATGAGGCCAGTCTTTGGAAGCAGGTCCCTTTATTTATTGAAACTACCAGTTGGACACCAATGCCCGAGTGTCATGGGAATCCTGTGCCACGGCAGGGTAAATATGTGTTTTTTTCCTTACCCTGGCCCTGAATTTTCCATATTCATGGAGACCGTTTGAATCATATGTTTGTGTTGATAAGCAGGACTGTGAAATGGATTTGTATTTGCAGATTATAGCTTCTCCAAGTAAATTAAGGACAAGTCCTCACACAGCTTTTGCTTTTGCATTTAGTTTCTCCTCTCTTCTAAGTAAAATACTTGAAAAAAATCTGGTTGAATTATTAGACAGATTAGAGGGAAGTGGCTGCAGACCTGTTCAATGTAGAGAGGTAAGAGCACAGCAGTGTGAGGACACACTCCAAGGAATGATTTAATGTGTGCTGGGAATGTAGCTGGCCTCAGAGGAGAACTACAGCTGGATATCAACAATATGAATTCCAGGACCTACTAGGTCCAGGGGCCTAAATCCATTTAGTAAATTATTTGCCTTAGCAGACCAATAAAATCCACCATTTTCAGTGCAGCAAACCCCAGGATATTCGATAATAGAAGTGCAAGGCATAACACTAAAGAGCACATGCAAGACAGACAAAAGAAAGAAAGTGCAAATACAGTATATACCTGTTGGTGTGAAGGTAAAAGACGGGACTGAAAAATCAAAATTAAAAAAAAAAAAAGTTATTAAGCTGAAAGGAGAAAGTGCACATCTCACATTAGTACATGTCCAGCCACAAACGGTAAATCAGACGCAGGCAGGCGACCGTGTGGGTGACCCGCGCGGCGCAGTGATTGGAGACGGAGAACTTTCCCAGCATCCAGGGCAATTAATTGTTAGTTCAATTTTTATTTCTTATATGAATAATGGAGCGAAGACGCGGCCTAAGAGAGTTGTTTGTGGGGGAATAAATCTTATCCTGATCAATAAGGACTGGAGCTGCCGCATGACAAGCGAACGACATCACCATCCCAGATTACATGGACATGGGATAAATAACAGGGAATAAGCTCCTATTAAGTACTGGAGGTCAATTATAGGTAGTAGACACATCACCTGCAGTATAATGGAGTATAAGAACCATAATATGTGGTAAGATAACATTACAGTCACCTCCACGGAGAAAAAGCTTGCAGGACAATTCAGAATTTAAAGGGAACCTGTCATCAGCGATGGGCTTAATAAACCTCTTCCAGGATGTTGTCAAACAGTATAACGCCTTCTAGTTATTGTTTCTTTCATGCTCCATGGTGGTGGCATCATCCAGAAAATCAACTTTGAAGTGAGATGTAAATTGCTTGTATAAAGTCAAGGAGGAGGAGAGTTTAACACTGAAGTCAAGGTGGGGAGCTCCGAATGCCTCCACCTCTGTGATTGAAATCATGCATCAGACTTCAGGAGATCTGGTAAGTGATGTCTCTGGATGCAAGACCATCAATTACAGCTTTCTGTGGAAGAGAGAGCTTGACTTCAGTGTCACCGCCTCCTTGACTTTATACAACAAGTTTACATCTCACTTCAAAGTTGATTTTCTGAATGATGCCACCATACTGGGTCATGAAAGAAACAATAACTAGAAGGTGTTCAGCAGCTTGACAACATACTGGTAAAAGCTTATTAAGTCACTTTCTGATGACATGTTCCCTTTAAAACGCTGGCAACTTGTGTTTGGGGGACATATGATATATGGGCTGAATTTTGGATATGGGTGGAGTCCAAGTTGCACCGTAGACGTCGATTCCGCTTCATATCCTCGGTGATATGAAAAGAATCATCTTCATGTGTGTTAACGTTAAGCCATGCTGGGGCGATAGTTAGTAATTTGCATTTGCCAGTAAACCCTCAATATTAACTTCTATCTATCTATCTATCTATCTATCTATCTATCTATCTATCTATCTATCTATCTATCTATCTATGTATCTATGTATCTATGTATCTATCTATCTATCTATCTATGTATCTATCTATCTATCTATCTATCTATCTATCTATCTATTTATCTGTCTATCTTCTATCTATCATTAATGACAAGACTTATCATCAGATCTCATCCCTGTGTTCACTCTTCTAGATTTCTCCTAGTCTGACTCCATCTGTTCTTTCCATTCATCCCTATAGTCATCCCTGGCCTTGCCCCCTGTCCTTGATATGTAGCAATCTGCTCCTTTATTCACAATTTCCAGGTGTCTTCTTTATGCAATATCAGGGTAATAAGAAGAGACCAAAACATTAAATAAACCCCCTCCCCCCAATTCTCATAAAACCCTCTAGTAACGTGGCTTCATACACAAGTGGTCTTGTCCCTATTCAACCAAGATTCACGAGTCAAGAACGTTCATTCAAAATCACAAGGATGCGGGGGAGGGCGGACATTAGGGGTCACAGTAATAGGTATAGAATATTGTTTGACCTAATAACATTGTATAAGCTGAAAAATAGATAGAAGGAGCCACAGGAGTCACATCATAGATGTACAAAGGCTGATATCCTCAGGACACAAATACAGTCTAAAGGGGTTGTCCAGAGATAAAAAAAACATGTCTGCTTTCTTCTTAAAACAACCCACAACTAAGCTTTATTCTCGATACAGCTGATGGTGGTGTGCAATACCAGCACACACCATGGGGTTGGGTGTGGCACTGTTTTTGAAAGAAAGCAGCCATGTTTTTCTATGGGAGAGTAGGGAGTGATAGACTTCTTGCTCTGCCATACGGAGGGGAGATTTGCCCAAGATGTTAGACGAGGCCCTAAAAATACCAAAAACCACATAACACGGATAAGAGAACAATCGGTTCTTTGTTGTTTTCCTGCCTATATTTTTCCTCAGTCCCCCCAAAGTCTTTAATTTTTGCATTGCAGCTACTTGGACTCCATAATGATATTCGGCAGCAATAATTGCTCCATTCATGTGGTGTGACCCGCAGTGATATTGACCTGTGTTCCCTGACCTAAGGTTCTTCTTGCCTTGTGTTCCTGCAGAAGATCCAATATCTTACACCAGGAAAGCTCCAGACACAGGTCAAAACATTGTTGTCCATCATCGATGAATGGTAACATAGAAAGGATAGCCGAAATTACTGGTTATCCCCCATGTGCCCCATTCTTGTAGTTACCCAATATGTTGTGGTATTACAGACCTTTTATCCATCCTGTGGTTCTCCAACTGCTATAATACTAAAACTTTCATCAAGTTCTGACAGTCTACTGCTGCGGGGTATGATGGTAGTTGTAGTTTAGCATCAGAGCAGCCAATCCAGGATATTAACATCCCTAGCAACTAGTCAAGGCATTGATTGGCCAGGGGTGTCCCCTTAGCCAATCATAGCTATGACTAGTAACTAGGGGTGTTAATTTGCCAGATCAAGTGGGACGCACCCACACCCTGAACTCAAACAGGAAGCTAAGGTCCGGTTATCTCTAGTCAATAGCAATATAATTACTCATTTGTTATGAATGTAAATGCCAAGTGTGAACGAAGCCTGAGGAATCCCACAATCCCTCATAGTCACTGTACGGATCTGGATACCTTTCCTGATCCCGGCATAGGTGCTGTTCAGTCCGCTGCGTTTCTTGCGGTGACGGTATAACCAGATGCTAAACACCATCAGGATGATCCAGCACGCCGCACCGATCCCTGCAATGAATGCCGGCTGCTTCACCACATCAGATATCTGCTGGGCAAGGCTGACCTGGTCACCGGGAGGCACGGGGTTCCCGAAGGAGTCTAGACAAAGAAAACAAGACAATTGTGTTGCTTTTTTCTGTGATAAATACAAATTATGATCCTACATAGAGCACCATTAATACCATATTCAAGATATAACTAAGGCCTCAGTGAAGGGTCAGAAGGGGTCAGTAAAGGCGTCTAATCATACAGTGTCTCAGATGTGACCCAACCAGTCACCTAAACCCATGTGTATAGGGGTTAATTTGTATGCAGTGGGTTGCCAAAGTATAATATTCAAAATGTTACACATAGGCTGTAACGTTCAAAAAACGAGTATGAATACTTTTGTAACCCACCCAAAGTAGAAACTTTTGCCCTTCAAATACTATAGTCCCGGACCACTGCTTGTTCTAAATGTTTACAGTCCATATTATTGTATTACAACTTTTACATGCGATTCAGATCCGCAGCCTTTGTTCTGTTCAGTAATTTTCATTGCTCGGAGCAAAACATGTGTTATGACATGAAAGGAAATGAACAGCTCCGACAAGAGTAATAAACATCTAGAACAACCGCATCCAGCATCCAATGACTTTGAGTGGGAAGGATATGTGACGGGATGTGATGGAACATTCTCCTTGAAGGTCTTGGTTGTGTTGGTCACTCTTGTAGGTTTTGTTGATGGGACAAAAACTTTTTAGCATGGGGCATCTTTCCATAGCAGAAAACTTCTACAATTGCACCATAGATACAAAGTTCTATAAAGTTCTCCAAAGTTCTCCAAAGAGGAACCAGGTGAATCGGGAGATGAACTTTTCTGACCACAGTCTTTATTTCACGTTCTAATCCATGAAGAATTTTTTTCTTACTTCGCTGCTTATGTAAGATGTATTTCTTCACAGCTTTAAAAATAACTTAATAAATTTAATGAGCGATGAATCAAGTTTCCAATCTTCCCTAATACCTTGTGATTGACGGATGAGACACAATAACCCGTGTTCTGCGCACCTTGCAACAATAGCAATAAGTGCTTGTAAATCTGACTGCGTGGATTACGGCATCCCACAAGCACTTAGCACTTGGCACAATGGAGAAACCATCCATTAGAGGCAAGTGATGACAGTAAGTGGATGTGAGGACACATATTCTGGAGGATGGAGGTCGGCTTTACAAGTGGTGGTCTAGATAATCACTAAAAAGCAAAAATATTGCAGGATCTGCTTTATCTCAAGGGGTTTTGTCACCCATTGCCCTAAATAACAGCAAAAACTGAAATGACACCAACACTGTCCCTGCCATCCGCTGTACACAGCTGCCGGGTTGCTAATGTACTGCCTTTGGGTTCTCTGGGTGTGGAGGATACACAAGGGTGTTGGAAGAATGAGTAGAAGAACCAATGAAGATAGGTGATGACATTATGGTATTTAAGATCAATATAGCAACTCAGAGAGTGATCGTGTCCATAGGGCGGTTAGAGGCACTTAGGTATCTAGGATGATGATGTATGTAGTGTGGGATGGCTGGGGGGACACTGGAACATAAGATACTCTCATGTACATAGTATGGTTGGAGTAATCCTGATGAATTGAGCTTTTTTAACGAGTTTCAATGGACCATGGTAATGTCCAAGAGATGGTTAACGTTGGTATGAAGGATGGTTTTAGGAATCCTGGTAAGAAGGATGGATGGAGTGTCCATGGTACATATGATGTCTGGTGGGACCATGGTACTTTGGATGTTTGGAGGGATCATTGTACATAAATAGGATGTTTAGAAGAAGCATGGGGTATTGAGTTGTAAGTGGGACCACAGGTCATCAGATGGTTGGATGGGTTATGGTACGTAGAATGACTGGAGGGAACGTGGTCCGTAGGTAGATTGAAAGGATCTTGGTACGTAGCATGGGTGGAGGCTATAACTACTTTTGGGTAAGAATGGTGAGAATGAGTCTGGTACATAGAATGGCTGGATTGACCCTAGTACAAAGTAGGGAACTTCGCAGTTAAGATGGTTGGAAATAAAAGATGGTGGTTGGATTCGAGGACCTTCTATTCTAGGATTCCTTCAACCATCTTATGTACCAAGGTCCCTCCAACCCCCTTTTATCTCCAACCATCTTACATACTAAGTTCCCTACTATGTACTAGGATCAATCAAACCATTCTATGTACCAGAATCATTCTTACCATACTTGTACAAAAACAATTCTAGTTAGAGAGACCCTAATACATGACATGGTTTGAGAGGCTCGTAGATAAGTAGTTTATATGTTCTTGCATTTGTATATACTGTAAGTAATTTGAAATGACCATAGTACATGAGATGGTTGATGGGATCCTTGTATGTAAGATGGTTGGGGGGACCTGACACATTAATTGATTGGAGGAACCCTAGAGTCTACAATTGGTGAAGGGTCGATAGTACATAAGATAATTGGAGGGATACTAGTATATAGATGATTAGGGCAGTCCTAGTACATTAGATGTTTGGAGGGATCCTAGTATATAGGATGGTTGTAGGGATCCTTATAATTTGGACATCAGCAGTGAGGGTGGCTGGAGGTCCTGGGATGTAGAAGGGTAGAAGAAGTCCTGGTACTTATGATGGCTGGAGGGACCATTGTGCAGGAGATACCTGGAGCCTGGTGCTTTGTAGCAGGAGAGTTTAGAGGTAGACACTAAACATCTCAGCTCTTATATATCCATAGGATAGATTTAATCTTTCTTCTCCGCGTCCCTCCACATCTCTGACCATGAAATATCTTATCTGGTCAGGTCTTACAGTCACCTGTTGCCTGGAGACCTGTGATCCTGGGCTCAGTCCATGACACAGGCCATCGCCCTGCAGGGTCATACCCCTCGCTATCTGCCAGGATTCCTGATTTCACAGCTATTTGTGAGCGCTGCTGCGGGGGTAGATCAGGTTTTATGAGGGCGGTGGTTATGGGTCTAGTATCGTGCCAGCTGGGCTTAACCATATAATATATGCCGTGACTAATGGATTTCTGCGGCCTCTCTGTATCTCTGACTTCTCTCCAGCACAGCTGAATCTGGGATCTAAGATGGAGAACTGGAACTGAGTTCTAATTTTAAGACAACAGAATTTACTCCTTAATACCTGCAGCTTTATAGCGTTTAAGTTGTCGAAAATGTACTAAGAACAATGCAAGTGCTAGGCAACATTTCTCTTGGGTAAACAAATGACCAAGACAAAAAGATTGGGAAGTTTTCTATTCAATGATGGAAATCAGAGATTTTTAAAGCCATATAAGATCCATATATGGATGTAGCATAATGTAGCAAACTTTTAACACATTTCATTCCATTCATTATTATGTAATTTGCAAAAATCATGTTAAAATGTACTTCCCCTTTAAAGGAAATCTTCCACCTTGATGAAGGATTGTAAACCAAGCACACTGACATACTGGTGTGTGCCCTCTCTGTCAGGATCCACTCTTATTTTAGCTTCTTATACCCATGTTTTTACAAAAAAGGCTTTAAAAGTTATGCAAAAGATCCTGAGGGGCACTGGGCTCCATTGCTGTTAAATGAGCCAAGAGCCCTTAAGACTCATTTGCATACTTTTTAAAGCCGTTTTTCTTAAAAACAAGGGAATAGGAAGCTATAAGAAGCATATCCTGCCAGAGGGGGAATACACACTAGTATGGCAGTGCGCTTGGTTTACAATCCTTCATCCCAGATTTTCTTTAAACAAACTTTGCACTCACTGATATCCCCCTCCCCTTTCCATAGACTTCTATGTTATCAGATATCTCAGGAAGCTTTTATCTTGTTACAAGCAAGATGTAATTCAGTAGAGAATTCACATTGTAAGCAGATTAGGAGGGACAGAAGGGGATGATAAGAGCAATAGTAAGTGAAGGAAGCACTTCCCTCTGATAATTCACACTATATTACAAAGTCATTAGTGACATATACAACGTTTGTGACCATTTAACATTTGCATATCTGTAAAATTAGAAGTTTGGGAAAGCTGGGTGCCAACCACAATCAAAGGAGAAACTGATTGTTCCTAGTTGTACAGTGATTCCCCTCCAGCCCTCTATCATCACATAGCAAGAATTATTCCTGAAAATAATGGTGAAGTTTAATAAATCATTCAGCTTCAATAAGGAACGAACATATAGAGGCAGATTTATCTTAGATTAATGCACAATTTTTGGTTGTATATTAGTGACTATTTGGGTATTTGCACAATTTTGTGCCTTATCCCAGCTGCGCCAGAGTTCTCCGTGCAGCAGTTTCCTGGTTTGCATCTAATTTGTCTTTGTATTTCTCCTGCTTCCAGATTTTTGCGTCAGATTTGCACAAAAACACTTCAGTCCCCAACATGCTTAGGAAAAGCAATGGCGACATAACTCTGATGATATGTGCAGGGTAGTTGTTTTATTTAAGAAACGGGAGCCAAGTGGCCTCTAGTGGCCAAGTCTGGAACTACACAGTGCTGATAAATCCATGGATTACAGTTTTGTACGACAATTATATCGATAAAATAGAAGAGTTACCCATGAAAAAACAAACTGAGGCCCTGCTTTATCTGCCCCAAAGGTCATAGAAAAGTGACAACTTATATCTGACTAACTGCTGAAGACATATGGATTCCTTCTTTTGATATACTGGTGTAAATAATTGAAAAGATGTTAATATTATTATAAAAAATATATAAATAACTATAAATATTAATAATTTTGTAAATAAAAACAGGTAACAATATGTTATACAAATAAAAAAAAAAATAATAATACATCATTTTGTAAATAAATATAGAGAACAAAATATAATAAAAATAATAATAATTATATTAATGATGTGTTATTATTATTGAATAACAATAGTGCATGGATATGTGAAATAAAGTATTATTAATTAAGAATCCAATATTAAATGTGTTTATACACTATGTGCATATCTTCCTAGGTCTATAGTATAGTGCGGTATATAGTATATGTCTTGTATAGAAGGAAAGGAAGACCTGCTGCATTAAAGTGAACAGTATTAATGGAAGGAATTGGTGGGTCTCTGCCACCTGGTGGTAGAAAAGGAGACTGCAGCATAGAAGATTCTGATTCCTCTTCCTGCAGCAGAATAATGGGATGGCTGCGGTGAAGACATTACTATATCTGCAGGACAATCTCAGTAAATAGTGAAGTTTATCTCTCTGTTTCCCATAGTCTGATTTAATATGTTTATTTTGATGATGATGGTTGGAGCTCACACCCGCATGTAACATTCACAGCAAAATTGGAAGTAATTTGGCATGAAATCCTGTATCATTTCTCAATAACAAGATCCTTTCTCCATTACTGCCCTGTCTCATCTGTGCAGGAAGAAACATCCATATAGAGAGAAATCAGGGGGCTAATATTTAGGAGGAGAAAATAGGGAAGGAATTGTGAATTCTCCTTTAGAGGGTCAGTAATGAGCTCCACAACACCAGGGGGGCGGGAGCGACTACAGACTACAGGAGAGGAGGGGGGGGGGGGGACTTTATACTAGTAATAATATACAACACTTCATATGTCTTATTATCACTAAAAATGTTTCTGCCACATACTGTAGCTTCTGATAATCTGTATATAGAGCGGATTATCAGTACAGGACTGGTTCTCAATTCATCAACCAATACACTCACAGATCATCTGTGAGAAGAGACTGCAGTGTGCAGACCAGTGCTGTAGTCTCTTCACTCCTTTCCAAGTACAGTGACCTATATTGCGCAGTGGCTGTGGTTGGTATTGCAACTCAGTCCTGCAACACAGCAAAAGGGTCAGTGTACGTAAAAGTAGCACTAATAGGACAGATGATAGATAGAGATAGATAGATATTAATTTCATAGATAGAAAGATATGAGATATGAGCTAGATATCTATGATGATAGTATGGAGGGAATTTATCAGAGATAGAGATGAGCGGACCTAAACTTTAGGTTCTGTGTCCTTCATTTCGTAGCTCCGCCTAACGCAGCCATGTTGCTTGCAGAACAGCCAATTAAACAGCTTTATACCGCTAGCAACTAGGCATGGCTGTGATTGGTCAGGTGGACACCTGGTGGACACATCTGGCCAATCACAGCCAGCTATGCCTTGTTCTAAGGGTGTAAAGCTGCGCCATTAGCTGCTCTGCATCCCTGAAGCTAAAGTCCATGTCTGCTCTTCTCTAATCGCAGCTTTTGAACCTGAAATCAGGATCGGGCGTTCAAGCTCTGGGTTTATCAGGAGGCTGATAGATAGATCCTGATAGATCTGGTGAGTCCAAGGGACTGGGACTGCATCATATTCTGGTGTACAAAGCCCAAGTGTATGATAAATCTCCCCTACATTTTCATCTTTACATCAGTGTAAACAGGAACTTTACTAAGTTTACAGTGTAATAAGTAAATGTAGTTTAATATAGATGCCTTATATTGATGTACAGTAATATCTGTGAGGATATAGCGTTTCTTTTTTGGTCAATATAGTAAAGTCATGCTGGCCTCCCATATACAACTCACCTAGCTGGATATACTGCGGCTCACTCCTGACCCCCGGGCCGGCCCCGGTGCTGGCCGCCACCTCCACACTGTACTTGATGCCCGGTACCAGGTAGGGGATGACCACAGAGAGAGTGGAGCCGTCCACCGTCTTGTTAATGTGATATCGGCTTTCATTTCCAAGACACCAAACCTAGAATGGAAGAAAGAAGATGAATATTGTATAATCAGAAGACACCACATTCTGCCAGGACCCTTTATAGCCCTGGGTTATATCCTAGAATATGACCCCTGTACAGCCTACAGGATAACCTTGACTATGGCCCCTGTGCAGCCTACAGGATAGCCCCAACTATAACACCTATACAGCCTGCAAGATAGCCTAGTCTATGACCCATGCACAGCCTACAGGATAGCCTTGACTATGACCCCTGTACAGACTGCAGGATAGCCCTGACTATGACCCCTGTACAGACTGTAGGATAGCCCTGACTATGACCCTTTTACAGCCTGCAGGATAGCCCAGGCTATGACCCCTGTACAGCCTGCAGGATAGCCCAGGCTATGACCCCTGTACAGACTGCAGGATAGCCCTGACTATGACTTCTGTACAGCCTGCAGGATAGCCCTGACTATGACTTCTGTACAGCCTACAGGATAGCCCTGACTATGACCCCTGTACAGCCTGCAGAATAGCCCAAGCTATGACCCCTGTACAGCCTACAGCATAGCCCTGACTATGACCCCTGTACAGCCTGCAGGATAGCCCTGACTATGACCCCTGTACCGCCTGCAGGATAGCCCTGACTATGACCCCTGTACAGACTACAGGATAGCCCTGACTATGACTCCTGTTGCTCCTATACAGTGTAATTGCATGTACTTGAAGTTTCCACTAGGTGGGGTTTAGTGATGTTTACAGCAGCAGCTACAGGACTATACACTGAGAAGGGGCCCATTCAAAAGTTTTTTTATATGGTCATGGGTAATATTTTTAAATAAAAAGAAACCCTGTTATTTAGAGGACTGGAGGGAATTATATTACAATTTGAAACATTGAAAAATTGAGAAATGCAATTGCTCATCTCCAGTCCAAGGATTTTTGTGGGCGCCCCAGGTTGTTTATTTCCATTATTTGTAATATATGTTCATTCAATGGAAGGGTCATACGCTGGTACAAGATTTATACTATCCACAGTATCTATCTATCTGTCTATGAGATCTATCTCATATCTATCTCATATCTATCAATCTATCTATCATCTATCTCATATCTATCTATCTATCTATCTATCTATCTATCTATCTATCATCTATCTATCTCATATCTATCTATCTATCTATCTATCTATCTATCTATCTATCTATCTATCTATCTATCATCTATGTATCTATCTATCTCATATCTATCTATCTATCTATCTATCTATCTAAGGCCTCAGTGAAGGGTCAGAAGGGGTCAGTAAAGGCGTCTAATCACACAGTGTCTCAGATGTGACCCAATCAGTCACCTAAACCTATGTGTATAGGGGTTAATTTGTATGCAGTGGGTTGCCAAAGTATCCATGAACCCTATTTTAAATTCAGGGGCACTGTTTAGGTCTGCGGAAGATGGGAGACTGGGATCCATCAAGTTTAACCTAGAAGATCTATGGGTTGTTCCAGAGAAGGGCAAGAAAAAACCCTATATAAATGTTCTATAATATTCAAAATGTTACACATAGGCTGTAACTTTCAAGAAACGGGTATGAATACTTTTGCAACCCATCCAAAGTAGAAACTTTTGCCCTTCAAATACTATAGTCCAGGACCACTGCTTGTTCTAAATGTTTACAGTCCATATTATTGTATTACAACTTTTACACGCGATTCAGATCCGCAGCCTTTGTTCTGTTCAGTAATTTTCATTGCTCGGAGCAAAACATGTGTTATGACATGAAAGGAAATGAACAGCTCCGACAAAAGTAATAAACATCTAGAACAACCGCATCTAGCATCCAATGACTTTGAGTGGGAAGGATATGTGACGTGATGTGATGGAACATTCTCCTTGAAGGTCTTGGTCACTCTTGTAGGTTTTGTTGATGGGACAAAAACTTTTTGTCAGGGGGCATCTTTCCATAGCAGAAAACTTCTACCATTGCACCATAGATACAAAGGGCCACATTTATCACTTTTGTGCGCCTAAGTGTAGTAGTTGCGCCTAAATTCTGGCGCACTGTTTTGCCAGAATTATCACGAGCTACAACCATCTGTGATAAGTAGATTTTCTGCCTCTTATTAATCAATTATCTGTACCAGTGTCTGGCTGAGCTTTGCTGCTAGAAATGAGCTCTTCTGCAAAGGGGCTCAGTGCTTTCTTCTCAGATAACGCCACCTTCGGGCTGGAGTGTTTTTGCGCCCGTTTTTGCGCCTAAATTAAAACGTTGCAAGTGATGAATATCATTAGGCGCAGCAAAACATCTGGATTGGTAAGATAGATGAGGGAAAGCTGGTTATTTCTGCTGCGCGGCTAGTTTGGCGTTTAGTCGCAAAAATGGCGCAAAAACAACAGAAAGAACGAGGGATACATGTGGCCCATTGTATTTAAAAATTCATGCAAAAAACAACTGCAAATCCATCATCAGCATCAATGTGACACATCATTCTTATTCATTATTTCTATAAATACCTGATGAACGGAGGCCACAAATCAATGTAACATATAATAGATGAATACGTAACCGTCATCTATTATTAATATAATCATCATAATCTATTATATTACCCAATAAATCGGTGACCGGTGATTATTAAAGGGTCTTGTGCCATGATGTCTGCGCACATATGTAGCATGATCCTGGATGAGGGTTAGATGGGGTAGAAATGAAATGGTATAAAGTAGGCGTCCTAAATGATCAAAAACATAATTAAAAATGTGTAAAATTGTATGAAAAATACTGAAATAATGGGGCAGATTTATCAAGCAGTCTGAAATTCAGAATATTTCCAGTTGCCCATGGCAACCAATCACAGCTCAGCTTTCATTTCACCAGTGCTCATGAATATTCTAAAGGGGAACTGTGATTGGTTGCCATGGGCAATTGGAAATATTCTGACTTTCAGACTGCTTGGTTGCAAGTGATGAATATAATTAGGCGCAGCAAAACATCTGGATTGGTAAGATAGATGAGGGAAAGCTGGTTATTTCTGCTGCGCGGCTAGTTTGGCGTTTAATCGCAAAAATGGCGCAAAAACGGTGCGCCTGAATGAAAAGGCGCAAAAACAGAAAAAACGAGTGATAAATGTGGCCCATGGTTCTTTATTGAACAGGTAGCAGGCAACGGGTCTAAATGGTCAACAGCAGATTCTGGTACTGGAGTAGTCATGGAGAGTGGTCCTCAGGAATAAAGTACCAGCCTGGTAGTAGATGCAGGCTGGGGTAATTGGATGGAATTGTGTCCAAACTCTGGAAGTTGCAACTCTGGATTAGAGTTTCCTGACTTGGGGTCCTGAGATTGATTCCTGTACAGACTACAGTATAGCCCAGGCTATGACCCCTGTACAGCCTGCCAGATATCCCTGACTATGACCCTGTACAGCCTGCAGGATAGCCCTGACTATGACCCCTGTACAGACTACAGGATAGCCCTGACTATGACCCCTGTACAGCCTGTCGGATAGCCCTGACTATGACCCCTGTACAGCCTGTCGGATAGCCTTGACTATGACCCCTGTACAGCCTGCAGGATGGCCCTGACTATGACCCCTGTACAGCCTGCCGGATAGCCCTGACTATGACCCCTGTACAGACTACAGTATAGCCCAGGCTATGACCCCTGTACAGCCTTATCTATCTCATATCTATCTATCTCATATCTATCTATCTATCTATCTATCTATCTATCTCATATCTATCTATCTATCTATCTATCTATCTCATATC
This sequence comes from Engystomops pustulosus, assembly GCA_019512145.1. Classification (NCBI taxonomy): domain Eukaryota; kingdom Metazoa; phylum Chordata; class Amphibia; order Anura; family Leptodactylidae; genus Engystomops; species Engystomops pustulosus. Next base: position 254,663,424 of record CM033642.1, on the reverse strand, counting down.
TATCTATCTCATATCTATCTATCTATCTATCTATCTATCTATCTATCTATCTATCTATACCTTTGCTTAGTCTAAGGGCAAACCCAACAATTATAGTAATGATAGTTGGGCTTCTGTTGTCTTTACTAGTTAAAGGGAACCTGTCAGTAAATGTAATCCCCTTTAAATAAACATACTATTAAAAACTGATATTAGAAAGCAGTGAAACCATCCCTAAATTGTTCCTCCTCATGCCTACAAACACGTTCTGTTCCCAAAGTTATCTTACCATGTATGCAAATCACCCTTTGTGTGTCTACCACGGTGCTGCGTCTTCCTCAGTCTGGCATATTAATAAGTCTTCTCCACAGCCATGCCTACAGCGAGTCAGACAAAGACAACATCTCCCTCAACTTCCTCATTCCCCTCTCCCTCAAGAGTTCTCTTCAGTGACTCACACACAGCCAATATCTCTCTCAACTCCCTCATTCCCCCCTCCATCAGGAATTCTCTTCAGCAAGTTACACACAGCCAACATCTCTTTCTACTCCCTCATTCTCCCCTCCCTCAGGAATTATCTTCAGCAAGTCACACACAGCCAACATCTCTCTCAACTCCCTCATTCCCCCCTCCCTCAGGAATGATCTTCAGCAAGCCACACACAGCCAATGTTGCTCCCAATTCCCTCATTCAACCCTCCCGAGTGATAAGAAAACATAGCCCCGTGACTCTTGCAATCTCCTGGAATGTGTCAGCTACTCTTTAAAAAGTTATTTTAGCCGCACAAAGGCATTTAAGTGTGCCATAGCTGTATGCTCATTAGGTCATGCCAAAGACTTACCCTTAAAGATTGTCTGTTAGTTTAACACTTACAGGCAATAATGCTTTGGTATGATACGCATAGTAGAGTGTTATATCAGAGATCCAATGATCACATTGTATAGCTAGGTATAAACAAAGTCAAAGGGGCTTTCCCATGAATTCAAGTTAGGCCCTATCCTCAAGGGTATCTTGCTGATGGGTGGGGGTTTCAGTGATGAGACCCCCACAGATCACGAAAACGAGGGTCCGATGGCGTCCCAGGTACCTCAGTCAGACCCCTCGTCGTTCCTTGAGATTAATGGAGCAGACGGCCGCACATGACCGTTCTGCTCCATTCATCTCTATGGAACTGATGGAGATCAACAAGAGCATGAATTCATGGGAAGACCCCTTTAAGCAAAACAAAAAAAAGGAAAAAAAAATATTTCTAACCATGTTTAATAGTTTTATTTTAAAGTGATATTTTGTTCCAATGTTAAAAGAAATAGAAATACAGGCAGTCCCCGGGTTACGTACAAGATAGGGTCTGTAGGTTTGTTCTTAAGTTGAGTTTGTATGTAAGTCGGAACCGTATACTTTATTATTGTAATCCCAGTCAAAATTTTTTTTGTTCTCTGTGGCAATTGGATTTTAAAAATGTTGGATTGTCATAAGAACCAGGATAAACAATAAATCTTAATTACACCTGTGATAACTGTTATAGCTGTTTATTGTAACCTAGGACTAAAGTACAGTAATTACCAAAATCCAGAGGTCCGTTTGTAACTAGGGGTCGTATGTAAGTCAGGTGTTCTTAAGTAGGGAAACCGCCTGTACTCGATTGTCTCACGTGTACAATGTACTAATACTGTCATTCATTCCGGAACTTAGGGAGGGGGGATGAGCTGGGGAAATAGAAATATGTAAATTTGTATGAGCCACGATAGGAGCTTCTCATGGAAATTTGGATGTTTTAGAGAACAGTTTGGGCGCAATTTTGGCGCAGTTTCGGCGCAATGTTAGATTCAGGCACTTACATTTGATCCTGCTACAAGCTCCTCTCTGCTTCTCCCACAGCCCAGAATGAAGATAACACTCACAGCAGCACCCAGGTGTGTGACACCCTGCACCCAGTGACCTCCTCAGCAGGGGCTTCTCCTGGAGGGGATCCCCCAGTGCTGGTCTCCTACTGCACCCCTGTAATTCTGCACAGTATCCCCCTCAGACACTGGTGATACTGTGCAGAATTACATGGGGGACACTTGTCTTTAGTATCTGCAACATTCTGCAACATACTGCAAAGTTCTCTTCTCTCTTGCTGTGAGCTGATGATTTTGCAGAATGTTTAGTAAATAGAAGGTGATGAACTGTAAATAGAGTCTGCAGCTCCTGTCTGCAGAGTATCTCATGTCTGTATTATATGTTCTTGTGTCTGCAGTGTCTGGCTGAGCTTTGCTGCTAGAAATGAACTGTTCTGCAAAGGGGCTCAGTGCTTTCTTCTCAGTTAACGCCACCTTCGGGCTGGAGTGTTTTTGCGCCTAAATTAAAAAGTTGCAAGTGATGAATATCATTAGGCGCAGCAAAACATCTGGATTGGTAAGATAAATGAGGGAAAGCTGGTTATTTTAGCTGTGCGGCTAGTTTGGCGTTTAGTCGCAAAAACGGTGGGACTGAATGAAAAGGCGCAAAAACAACAGAAAGAACGAGTGATACTTGTGGCCCATTGATTTAGACCAAAAAGTTAAAATTTGGAAAAATGATTTTTGGATTATTCGCTCATCTCAGTACAAGCAGCACTACCGTAAATCATAATGATATTACCTAATAGATTGTGCACAGTGCAATACCTTATTTCTCCTGTGGAGGCAGTGCAGGGAAATTAAACTGCTGGGATCTCCTACAGATTAGAGCTGTCTTCTCGCTCTTTTACATCTGTAATCATAGACAGATGTACACATGGGCCCTTCTCTTTATATCCTCAGTATTTCAGATACCTTAAGGTGTAAATAGGGGTCTGACACGTTGGGGGGTATTTATTATTGACTTTCAAATGGAAAACTGACATTATTTTTTTTTGCCTTGCTGTGCCTGTTATTAAAGGGAACCTGTCATCAGGGACATAATTTTCACTAAAGTTAGGATTCAAAAGCCCATTACACCTACATTGCAAAGATGCCTTTGCCCCTTCTCCGAGTATTTTCACTTCATTATAATTGTGTATTTTAACTTACTTTGCTCTCTGCCAGAATCTGGTGCTGAGTCCGAGAGGGGCTTTGGTTTGGATGTATATCAAAAATAAATACTTGTCTTGTCTCTGCCCAATCCCTCTTCCCTCATCCACACTCCTCAGCTCTCAGTATTTATTTTTTAAATTAATCCAAACCAAAGACCCAACCCCCGGGACCCAGCAGAGGATTCTGGCAGGGAGTCAGCTAAGTTAAAGTACACAATTATAATGAAATGAAAATGCTCAGAGAACGGATAACAGCATCTTCACAATGCCAGTGTAATGGGCTTTTGTAACCTGTCGTTAGTGAAAATGAGGTCCCTGGTGAGAGGTTCCCCTAGGGTGCACAATTTTGGTGCTGCTTGGGAATCCAACACTTTCCCAATTTTTGGGCGCACATTTAGAGCTGCAAAAAGTCAGTCTGTGGAGTTTTATTTCCCCTTCTTGAATGTGGAGACAGTTTTGACCCTTTTTTGGTCATGCGCCACTTCATTAACCCCTTCCGCCACAATCTAACATAGCAGTGAAAATTATAGCATGAATTGTGCCCCAAAAACAAGGACCCTGCACCAAAATGGATGACTTTTGGATAAAGCTGGAAACTCTGTCTGTACTTTGAATATACATAAAACTCTTCTCAAAGATGATGTATCTCATGTATTAATGAACATGTTCGGTGGCAACTGTGTCTGGTTGGTTAAACTGCTCTGATCAGTGATTATTTCTCTTTTTCTTGGGAGCGGGTTCCATGCGCACGCACAAGGCGATACACCCATCATTTCTCTTCCAGGAAAAACTGTTCCAAGGAAAATAGCGAGAACATGTTACAGTATAAAAAGAACAGGAAAATATTCAATAAGATCAGGAAATTCTAGTAAACACAAACCAGCAACAAAACTAGTCCAAAATGTATCAAAGGGATTGTACCAAGTTTATCTGCAGGATAGCAATCTGAAGGGTGATGGTCCGACTGTTAAACTCCCCACCCATCACAAAAACAGACACCCACCAGTTGATGGAGCAGAAGGTTGAGAATGCCTACCGACACTTCATTCCACTCAATGGGAGCATTGCTGAGCACAGCGCATAGAAATAGCATAGGCCTGAAGATACCCAAGCACAGAGCTCAAAAAGTTGCAAGACTTCCATAGTATGGAATGGAGTGGCAGTAAGTACGCTCAACCTTCCACTCCATCAATTAGAAGAGTAGTGGTCCCACTATTACTAATTGATGGAGCAGAAGGTTAAGAACGCCTACTGAAACTCCATTCCATACAATGGGAGCGTTGGAAATTGCTGAGCACAGCGCATAGAAAAAGCATGGGAGATCTGGAAATACCCAAGCACAGCGCTCACAAATTTCCAACACCCCCATAGTATGGGATGTAGTGGCAGTAAGTACGCTCAACCTTACACTCCATCAATTAGTGAAAATGGAACCCCCATTCTCGCAATTGGTGGGATTCTGTTCTAGCGATCAGTCGGACCCCCACCGATTTAGATGTGGATAGGGTATAACAATCAAACTTGGTATAAGCTTTTTAAAGAGACATTGCAACCTACATCATTTATTACCCCTGCATCGGATAGGTAAAAAAATGGCATCTAACTACTAGACTCGGGAGATCGATTAATTGTTTCCTTAAAGGAAATCTACCATTAAAAATCCATCCTGATAAACCAGGGACATTACTCATAGATCCAGGGACCATGTCTGCAGTAATCTCCTTATATGTGTTACCCATGGCCTCCTCCCTTCTAAAATCAACTTTTATAATTATGCTAATGAGCCAGAATGGCTCTGGGGGGAATTATGATAGCCCTTCAGTGCAGCAGATTCACTGGCTGTTGCATTGTGGAGGAGCACTTCCCCCTCACACCGTGTGCTCACTGCTGCTGTGATTACAGGAAGTGCAGGGGGGAGGAGGAGATAGAGAATTGCTGCTGCAGTGTAACAGCCTGTGAAGCCAGAGCACAAAAGCCCTCCCAAATACAGCCGTAGCCCTACATGCTTATTATAAAAATTGATTTTAGATGGAAGGAGACTGTCCATTAGTTAAGAATCCTTTTTTTGGTACAATATAAACAATGGAGTTTGATTACTGGACCCCCTTGTTCTTGAGAAGGAGGGTCTTGTACTGTTACACAACATATGGGTGGGATTTGTTTTAGTCCTATCCAACTTTTGGCTAATTTTCATTTCAGGCAGCGTTGAATCCACCACATCCACCAACCTCAACTCTTTGCCTCCATTCACATGGGTGGAGAAAAAAACCACAGAAAATCTGCATGTGTGACTGTGCCCCAAATATTTCATGTCTCGACCCACCTGGACTGTCTCGGTATGAGCACACTCTCTCCGGCCATCAGCGACCGAGTTTTTTCACCAACCGTAAGCACGGAGGCTCCTTCCTGTAATGGAGGATACGTGTTACTACAGCGCATACTATGGTTATTACAATATTGTTGTGCTATTACTCTTATATTGTGCAGAAGACCTTGTTGCAAATTTTTTATACATTTTTAATAGCCTTCGTAATAATAATGGAGCCTACAGGCTTCACAGCCATGACTTCTTCAGGATCTGAGATGCAATACCAGACACAACCAATGGAGGCAGGTGGCGCTGTTTCGGAGTTGTTCACCTACCTTGGTCTGACCATTATTGCTTCAGAAACTGATGGAGACCACAATGGGGCGAATTGAGATGGCCCTATCTTCACTTCCTACATCTGGTACTAGAATTAAGATATTTGTGGTTTCAGAACCTTTGAAGGACCTTCAAAGGTCCTAAAATGGCTTGTGTATATGTGTATTAAGAGCATGAACAAATGTACGAGGATTTCATGGATGATGGTCCTTCTAAGTAAAAAATTTGGTAGGTGGTTTGAGTGACCGTGGACCCCTTAAAAGGCTTGGGCCCTGAGCTACTGCCCAAACCACTTATATTATAATCCAGTACCAGGATCACATTGGTGAGGGCCTCAATATTTTAAGGGATACAACACTTTTAGGGGTTGTCCATGAATTGGATGATATTGATGACCTATTCAATATCTAAGTGATCATCTCTTCAGGTCTGGTACAACACAATGCACAAAACTGGGAGCAGATGACACCGTGCACTGTGTAGTGGCCATAAATTGTAACTACAGATTCGGATCCACTTGAATAGGAACCTAAATAAAAGCCCTCTGCTTTATTCGTTGTGTCGTGTAGGGCCTCGAGGGCTCATTTATATGGGGTTGGATGCCAATCAGATATTGGTAGTCATCAATAAAAATAGTGGACTCCCCCTTTAAGGAAATGGAAAAAATAGGCTTCAAACTAAAAACATGACTAATTACTTGCACTGTATAATGATTCATTAGGATATTTTTTTACATATTGGTTGATTTACAATGAGTATTTCTGAACGCACCAGTTGCCAGACCCAGGTTTCGGCATATAACGTGCCCTCGGTTGTGTCTCCTGCTCCAAAAACTGCAGCCTGAAAAGAAAAATATAAGGGTCATGGGTCATAGGTCATAGGTTCTTACTACGTATATAATTGTTCTATCTTTCGGGACTTGTCTTGTTTAAAATTCCTGTCCTTGTGGACGAGTCCTGCTGGACCAATGGACTGTGGGTGGCGGAGAGAGGTAGGTATTATTTTTAGGGGAGTGTAAAGTTTACAATTTGACAATTTTAGCCACTTTTTTCAATTTTTTTCCAATGTCTGATCTCATACCTTAGTCTCAAAACGATCTTCAAACACATTTACATGTCGGTCGTTGTCTATATCCAAACGGTGTGAATCCAACCAGCTCTGGAAGGAAAATGGCTCCATGACTTTCTCAGGATTCAGCTGGAATGGCATTTTTTCCGGTATTTGGTCTTCAAGGAAACAAAACATTTGGAAGTTACACACAAAGGTACAACCAAACCAACCAAAGAGGGGACAAGGGTAAAATGGTAAAGCATCGTCACCCATCGCCGTTTCTGCAATCTCCTCCCCCCCCCCCCCAGTGCGGTGCATTTCCAGCCTACACCCAGAGTTTCTGGGGAATTTAGGAAGTTTGGGTCAGGATCCACTTCAGCAAAGGATAATACTCCTTTGCTGAAGTCCAATAATTCTCTAGAACCTTCCGGCTGAAAACCTGAAGTGCTGGAACAATGGGGGAATTTGGGGCTGGAGCGGGGTAAATATGTGTTTTGGATTAAAATCTGAATTACAGCCACCTAAGGGTTTTCCAGATTTGTGGAAAACTCCTTTAAAGGGGTTTTCTCATCTGGGCAATGACATTTAATTGAATTCATCTCCCTTGTATATACATTTCTTTACAAAACGCACCTGTTAACGCAAGCATTAACAAGTGTTATCAGCTGTTTAATTAGGCAAATCACTCTTCAGCTATTGCAATGCGTTTTTTATACGCATGCGTTAAACGCGACGTGTGACCGCACCCTTAGAATTGGGAAGGAATCCAATTTGGGGAATCTATTAAGACTGGTGTTTTTAACGGGCGGACAAGAAGTAGTAGATTCCCCCCCTACATCTTGTGAAGGCCCCTTGTTACAAAATCATGAGATACTTAAAAAACCGAGGCTGCAATTCAAATATGAACCAGTAGGCGGCCACACAAATAGAGGTACAGCTTATCACAGTGAGCCCCAATATCACTAAACTATGGGAACTTAAAAAGTTGATCATTTTGAGGTACACGTATCTGGACATGTCCAGCTAAGAGGAAAGGTAAGGAAAGACGGAGCTGTATACTTGTATACGCCATGGGTTCGGGAGAGGGAAATTCCCTTTAAGGTCATCACTGTCACATGGAGCAGATGGAAATATTACAAGCATGAAAAAAACATATTGTGAGAAGATAAAACTCTAAGATTAGAAATGTTTGACCTAATTTCTACACATTAGATCAGTGCAGCATATGTGATCATATCCGTAGACATGAAGGCCTCGAGGGGTATATACAAATGGTGGGAAGGCCGTAGCCTGGGCGGACTTAATGGTAATCATCAATCAGCAAGATAAAATGAATAATTCAGCCTCCAATCACAGACGTTTCTCATATTCTGCTCCTGATTTACTGACCTAATATAATCTCACATCCTGATAATGAAGCCATGAAAACCCTGTGCCGATGTATCACATCCGAGTATCAACCAAAACGTTCTGAGACTATTTGTCAGTTCTGTCCAGCCTGTCAATCCAAAAATCACATCTAAGCCCCTCCCCTTTTGGACAGTCCCGCCTTATATAACCCCTTTTAATGCAAATATGCAAAAGCCACACCCATTAATTTGTAGAATTTAAGATAAGTAAAATAGTTGCCAGTTCCGGAATTCTCAGAGATAAGTAATTAAAGGGGTCATCAGGTCATGTTCTATTAAAGATAATCCCAAGTGCCCGTTGTGACTTCCTGGGAGTCTCTTGAAACCATAAGAAATAAAAATCTGACCCTTATAACGTAAGACTGGTCTTATGGATCAATCCTTTGAAAAAAATGGACTTTTCCGAAACATAAAACACCTCTATAATAAAACAGCTGCCAGATAACACAGGATCACACCAAGCACTTAGGTAGTGGAACCAATTCTTCTCCTCCCTCTTCTAGGACATGATGCTGAGCATTTCATAGCATTTTCCCACCTAAGGCTACATTCACACTGACATGTGCCCACCATACAATAGCACGGTGGGCACACAGCGGCTGCCGGGAGAGGAGGAGGGGAAGAGCGCTGCTAACCCTCGACCACTCTTTATGGAAGAACATGGCGCACAGCATCATATTCCGAGAAAAGATAGGACATATCCCATCTTTTTGCGGTGCATGGAGTGGTACAGTGCCGCACTTGCGCTACACCGTACCTCTCCCATAGGACGCCGTGCGCCCATTGCTGGCTGTGGGGGACGTATATACGCGGTATATATACGTCGGCCATATATTTACGTCCCCCATACCGCAGTGTGAATGCAGCCTAAGTCAATATGACATTTTCTAAATTTCACTATTATATGATCAGGGGGGCTTCTGTAAAGTAAAATTAGGCTTTTGCATCAACTCGAGGAAGATGAAACTCGCCATTATTATTACTTAGAGAAATAGACATGAACTTCTGCCATCAGGAAAGATTCTATCGGGAGAAGGGAATAAAACAACACAAGTACCCGGAGCAGTATGGAGAGAATCGGGTATACTGACTATAGGATCACCGTGAAGAAAATCTACCCTCATGATAAACCAGGGACATCACTCATAGATCCGGGCACCGTGACTGTAATAATCTTCTTATATTTGTTATCCATGGCCTCCTTCCTTCTAAAATTGTTATAGATTGTATCCAGGGTTCCAACCCCCCCTTCCTCAGTTGTAAGGTGATCTCCAAATTAGTTGTTGTAAGGGCAAACAAAATGGGGGTCATTTACTAAGGGCCCGATTTGCGTTTTCCCGACGTGTTACCCGAATATTTCCGATTTGCGCCGATTGTACCTGAATTGCCCCGGGATTTTGGCGCACGCGATCGGATTGTGGCGCATCGGCGCTGGCATGCACACGATGGAAATCGGGGGGCGTGGCCGAACGAAAACCCGACGGATTTGGAAAAACCCGCCACATTTAAGAAAAAAAATGTGTCACGAAAATTACACTTACCTTCACCAGGTATAGGCCGGTGAATTTCAGGGCATTCCAGCGCGCCTCCGGGGAACTGCAGCGCAGCAGCGCCACCTGGTGGACGGCGGAGGAACTGCCTTAGTGAATCCCGGCCGAACCCGAATCCACCGCAGAGAAGGCGCCGCTGGATCGCGAAACGGACCGGGTAAGTAAATCTGCCCCAATGTCTGCCAGTACTGGTGACTGAGTGCAGTTACGACCCCTGAGTGTCTTCTGTTATACTCCGTCATCACCAGTGACGGCAGCTATCTTGTTTTATTCTCAATCCAACTTGAAAAATTATCCTGAAAAGCCTGACAGACTCTAGGGGCATTTCCTGAGCCTCTCAATGCTGCAGCTTCACAGGCTGTTACAATGCACAGAACATGTTTCACCCTCCTCTCCCTCCCTCCCTCCTCCTCCCTCTTGCTCTGCTCATTGTAACAGATACAGCACTGAGAGACTCTGGAAGCACCCCACAGAGCCCTTTAGGCTCATTAGCATAATTTTAAAAGTTGATTTCAGAAGGTAAGAGTCCATGGATAACAAATATAAGAAGATTACCACAGTCCCGGTGCCTGGATCTGTGAGTAATGTCCCTGGTTTATCAGGATGGATTTTGATGGTGGATTTCATTTAAGTAGAGGTAAGCAAATCAATTTGTAGTTTTGTAGATTCCATACGTAACTACCTTTTTCCGATTTACATCAGAGGAACCTTATATATACCATAATTACCAAAGTCTAATGGATCTGTTAAAATCTGTTACTGTCCGTTTTCAGCACTTACATTAGACTTCTGTTATTGTTGGTGTTATTTAGTGTAAAACATTTTAATAAAAAAAAAAAAGTGTAAGAAATGTTAATTTTAAAAAAAGTGTAAAAAAATTTACAAAACCAGATTTTTATCAAAAATAAAATCCGTGTTTTAGAAGACTAAGGGGTTATATCAACTTCCAGGACAATTAAAGACACATCTGTTTTGACCTTTTAAGACTATACAGTATCTTAAGAACAAAAATTGGCGTAACTTCTACATATCAAATCTTTAATGAAACGTATAGTAAAAAACTAACACATCAGCGATAGTTAAATATCATCAATATTATCATCCAGATCTCAACTTTTCACCCCTAATAAAATGTGGGTCACACAATCACAATTACCTGTGTCAGGTTTTCCAGTTTTATATGCTTTTGAGTTGAAAAATCTAAAAGATAAAATAATCAAAGTGATTTATTATTGCGGTTATTATGTGATGATCATATTGTTTTTCGGGTACAAAGTGTGTATATAGTATATAGTAAATCTGATCTGTTAACGAAATGGAAAGTCGTAAGTTTAGTGACACCTGCAGGTGAGAGGAGATCACTACAATCTACTTGTATACAGTAGTGAGAATTGATCTAACAGTAATGTTATGACAGGTCAGACACATACAGTAAGTTTCGGTAAGTGCATCCTATACTATTCTCTATTGAAAACCAATCCCTTCTCAAAGTTTTTCCCATCATGTGGTTAAAATTGATTTTTAAGATGAGACTTATCAGTTCCAAAATGTCTCTAAAACCAATAACAAGTGGCCTTCAATAGCAGCTGAAAGAGACCTTTGAGGCAATGGATATGCAAAGCAGCCTGCAAGTGCACCAGGGGCGGGCCAGACTTACCCCATAGGCCTATAGACAACAGTGACATAGTGACATCTGCTGGTAAGGATGCAGCATTGTCCAGAGATGAGATCCACAGCACTTGAGTCTTCATGTAAGCCAATGGTAATTTAGCCCCGCCCCCAGTGCACTTGAAGTCATAATTTGAATATGCATAAAAAACGATGATTATCTCTGAATTGCTTCATCCGTTTGTGGCTCCCAATTAAAGGCCCCTTCAGGACACAATTATTGGTTTGTTTGGCGATTCAATAGATCCACATCCAAAATCTCATCCCCCTTTTTTGCTATTGCATTACACAGCTTCTATCCCCAAATCCAGATGGAAAATCTATGAACACCCTCCACCACAACATACAGGGTAACACAACAGATGTCAGACTCACTCATTTATTATCGGTGCCAGTTGCGTTCCCAGATCTTCGCAGTGAAACCACTTTTCGAACAAAACTTCGGTAGAGTTGTCGACGTAATACCTGCCGATAGAAAATGGCATAACGGATGATGGATTGTAGAGGGATAAGAAACCTCAGGACAGAAACACATCCAGAAACTAGAAGACCCAGGGGCAAAATTATTACTGGTGTTTCAAAGCGCCAGATTTGGGCGCAATCACTGCCATGTTGGACCTGTTTAGACTAAGGTCTGACCTGGTGGACATTCCTGCTACAAAATCATAGTAAAAGTGTCTGGCTGGGTGTTCACATGACCAGTAGTGGGTTATGGCATAGGCTAGGTTTAGGTGGTAGCCCAGGGGCCAAGCCTTCTAGGGGGCCCATGACCACCCAAGCCTCCCACCAAATTTAATACTGAGAAGGACCTTCACCCATGCAATCCTCATACATCTATTCCTGCTCTCAATACACATGTACACAAGAACCATTTCAGGACCTTTGAAGGTCCTCCAAAGGTCCTGAAACCACAGACTGAAAGAAGCAGATGGGACACATTCTCCGTTCCCCAAGAATCTAATACTAGTATTCATACAGCCTGAGGCCCATGGTGGTCTTAATCCAACCCTGCACTTGTGGGGCGCATAATACCCAGAATTGGCATTGATTGGGAGGATTGTGAAAAGCTGCATCAAATATAATCAAAATCCACTGTTGGACTTATGGACCTAAAAATACAGTATATATAATTTTTAATAAGCTGTAAGCGCTGTAAGTACATGCAGCAGCAACTACTTAGATCCAGTTCGGAATATAGGGCCCAGTCGCAACATTTGACTTTGACAAAGTTTCGGTGGCTGTAATTAATATGATAAATATTGCCATATGAACCATCCCTAAAGAAACCCCCAAAACAGATGTTTAGGTCCTCTTTGTGAACATAATCAAATGTATTCATGAACAGGAAGGATCTGGATGAGCAGATTCCATCGAGACAGCAGAGTAATGAAATAATCGATATTATACGTAAATATGGCGACTTTTAGTTACCTCAAGCCATCTTTCTCCGTCTCCGATCTCCTCCTCTCAAACACCAGCCCCACCGTGTTCTCGAATCTTTGTGGGGAATGCGGGATCCGAGCAGGAAGCAGAAACATCTGTCCAGACAGAACGTGTCATTGTAGGAGGCAGTGCACACACACACATAGAATTATCTGCGCTGTACTCCCCCCCCCCCCACCCCCTGGATAATCCTTACACATGACAATTACTTTCACGCATAACCAAACAGATCTAAGAGACATAAAGAGACACTTTCCATGTCTTGCAGGTGTCTTGGCGACACTGATTATTTATTGTCTCCATTTACAATTATCCCAGGAGAAAGCGTCTTATAGCCCGTCAGGATCAGTCACTGAACAATGACTCATTTGCATATAAACGTTGTACGAGACTCTAAGACTCTAACTCTGCTTAAAGGGAAAGCGGAATCTAGTGGAAACTTTTATTTCCCAATTATAGAAAATCAATCAGGGCAGTTGGGACACTAAACCATGCGCAGGGTCTTATCAGCTGCTGGTCTAGTATCCCAACTGCCCCACATGATCACTGTCCAGGACCTGGATACCGAGAGATGAGTCAGATGAGCGAAACCATCTCTGCTGCTCCTGGCGCCTGCGCTGTACTCCACTAAAGCTGGGGAAGCATCACCTCGGCTTCATTGCGCATGCGCTTCTTCACACCGGGTTGTACTTCCTTTGGCCTGTCTAATATCCCCGAATGATGGGAAACTTTGAGCTCTTGTGGGAGGAACTGCAGTAACCTGCGCTATAGATGGAGCTATCAGCTTCTGGCTCGACTTTCGACTGTCATGAAAAAATGTTTGTTCCCCTCTAAGTAACTATTTTATTTAAAATTTCCCCATTTTGTCTAATATATGATGATCCAAAAGCAGGACATGTCGAAGTATCATTTTATTTACTAAGTATCCTGCAGCCGCACTTTCGTCAGTATTTTCCGACGTTTTGGGGATTTGCGCCGCTGGGACAGGTATTTAACTGGGGATTGTGTCGCACAGGATCGGATTATGCTGCATCTGCGCTGCTTCCATGCAACAGAAATCAGGGGGCGTGCCGACTGATTCGCACTAAGCGCGGGATTTAACTTTCAATTTGTGTCGCAAGATCAAGCACTTACATGCACCGGGAAGAAGAAGGTGAACTCTGTTGGACCTGAGCGGGGAAGCGACACATGCAGGATATCGGGCGCACGATCTTAGTGAATTGCGCCAGAGTGCATTCCGGTCGGACAATGCACTTTCAGGTTACGAGTCAGGACGGGTAAGTAAATGTGCCCCAATGATTCTATGACCAAGCCAGGCCTATCTATCACTAGTACCAGGCTCAGGACTGGCCCACAGGTGAATCCCTTGATGGGCTCAGGAGATAAGTTCATCACAAGACCTTTATGAGTGGTGAATGATGGAAACGTGCACTATACTTCATACAATTTACCAATATTCAGCGTAAAGCATCTAAAATATCCCATTTACAGAATAATATGGAGATGCTATGAAATAAATTCTACCAAGGGAAGACCCAGTCAGGACCCCTGCTAGGACCATCACAGCCCAAGCCAAGTAATGGGCAGCAAAGCTTCTATTGGAATTTGTGTTGTCTATGTTTTACGAACTTGTGAAGGTGTCAGGTAATATATTATGTTTGGAATTCTTTTTAAGAATGGATTTTATTGCTGGGCCCTAGCCATCCCAGTCCACTACAGACCAAGACTGTAGTCATGTGCCGGCTGCACCTTTTATCTCTATGGTGCTGATGGAGATAGCCAAGTCCCTTGGGGGACTGACTGTGAATCTTCCGTCTAGGGTCGAATTCTTCTCATGAATAGCTTCTCTTGTCTGCACACTGCAGTGATCTCTGCCTCCTGCCCCTCTCCCCTGCATTACAAGACCAGCTCAGACACAGGCACTTCCTGCCGACGAGGAGCATTGTGCAGAAACTTACTCTTCAAGCTACAGAAAGATAAAGTTTTAATCCAAGGGAGGGGACAGGAGACATATAGCAGAGCTGACAGTGTCATTGTGTGTTATATCTATCTCATGGATCTCATTATCTCTCATCTTTGATCTCTCTGATGTCTCTTTTCTATGTGCCACATTCTACTAGAATGTTCAGAGGCTAAATAAAGTGTATATAAACCTGTACCCTAATAATCTAAGTACATTGTCAGCACACAGCATCTCACAGCACTAGAGGGATCATGAAGTGTCTGCTTAGAGAGTCACACTCTGGTATATTACACTGACCATCACTGAGTGATAGGAGCTAAAACAGCAATAACACTGAGTTACTACAATTACTAGGGGATTAAAGTTTGAGAACTTTTATGGGAAAACCCCTCTAAGGAAAGTCAAAGAATTTAGATTGTCCGAATGTAAGATTTTTGTTATTTGGCATCTAAGTTCACTTTTTTTTTCAAAAGTTTTATGTTCGGTGGAAACAAAAAGTCTCAAAGTATCTTCAAAGTCACATAACTGTAGAACGCAAACACAGCATCATCTCACCAAGGGAAATTTACTATAATTAGGCAGAATTAATGAGCTATTTAATCCTAATTGCCTTCCGCATTGGTGAAAGGGAAGAAAGTTCTGGTATTTAGAACAATTATCTAGTAATGGTTCCTAAAACTATATTGTTATTTACTGTATACAGGCGGTCCCCTACTTAAGAACACCTGACTTACAGATGACCCCTAGTTACAAACGGACCTCTGGATGTGGGTTATTTACTGTTCTTTAGTCCCAGGGTACAATAAACAGTTATCAGAGATGTCTGTAATGAAGCTTTATTGTTATTCCTGGTTCTTACGCCAACCCAACATTTTTAAAATCCAATTGAGACCGAAAAAATTTTAGGCTGCAGTTGCAATTATAAAATATACAGTTCCGACTTACATACAAATTCAACTAAAGAACAAACCTGCAGAACCTATCTTGCACGTAAAGGACAGAGAAAGTTAATATTAGAATAATGATGCTCATCTTCATTGATCCTCCAGATAATCCCTATCTGGAGGTGATCAGGCCTGCAATGGTTTCCGATCCCACAGGAAATAACTCTCAGCCAATCACTGCTTAAAGGAAATCTACCATCAGGATCATGGATTATAAACCAAATACACTGACATGCTATTGTGTGCCCCCTTTATCAGGATCTGGTCTTCTTTTGACTTCTTATGCCCTAAATTTTTAAGAAAATATGCTTTAAAAAATATGCAAATGAGCCTGAGGGGCTCCAGACTCCATTCACTTCTAAAGAGCATGGAGCCCCTCAGGCTCATTTTGAAGCATTTTTTCGTAAAAACTAAGGCATAAAAAGCTTAAAGAAGAGCGGATCCTGACAATGGGGGCACACACCAGCATGTAAGTGTACTTGGTTTATAATCCAGAATCCTGATGGTAGATGTCCTTTAAGGTGGGTCACTGTGGCAGTCCATGATTGGCTGCGTTGGACTTTTCCAGGAATTTCTGTTTATCAAACAGGGCTGTGATGTAGAGAGGACCAGAACAGAGTCATAGGACTGGCAGGAGACCAGTGAGTGTCACTCTCATTTATCAGCCTGTGCCAAACTCATGAAACGGTTGAGAGCCGAAACGCGTCCTGAGATTAATGGAGGCTATTTGTATTATATGACAAATACCCAATTGCTACCTCGGAGTCCCGGGACTATTCTATGTTTGAAAGATATTACCCATAATGCAAGGTTACTATCCTTACCTCCCCTTCTTTAATGTAAATGTCCTTATGTTCTCCATTCTCGATGATCTTCAGGCACATGTCCCCCTCCAGCTGGTAGAATAACTGCAAGACAGGAATATTGGCACCGAGACGTCAGGTTGTGTTATCATGACAATGAGGTTATCGATGGCAACGACAGTGGATCATAGACATGAGTAGAGATGAACAAATCTATTTCTTGATTCGTAGAATCGGTACAAAACTGAGAATTTTTTAGGTGCCAAATCTGAATATCTTTTGATTTGCTTTGGACAAATTGTGTATAAACAGTGTCGGACTGGCCCACCAGAGCACCAGAGGATCCTCCGGTGGGCCCTGGCTCGACCCAATACTGAACCCCAGAGGTCCATCAGAAAACACCACAATTTGGAGGCTGCTACAGTATTTTTCCTGGGGGATAATGAAGAGTGGGCCAGCAAATTGATTTTCTCTGGTGGGCCCAAGGAAACGCAGTCTGACACTGTATAAATGATAAGAAGGGAAGTCTGACAGATCTGTTAAGCGGCTGTTTGATGGTTACCGTTATTGTCCGTTGGCTTCCCAAAATTACTGAAAATTTTTACATTTTTTACAAATTTACAAGGTGGAATTCGAACCCAGGACCCCAGCGCTGCAAGGCAGAAGTACTACCCACTCAGCCATTTACTGATGGAAGAAGACCCTGGATCACTTGCTTGTTACGTCTTCTAGGGGATGGAACCCCTGGATGGCAGAAATCTTAAACTACTACGCTCCCAGAGACATTTAAAGAGTTAATGCCTACACCACTCAATGGGGTTAATATAAGAGGCATGTTGCAGGTTCGAGGGGATCCAAACCAACAAAGTGATAATCTAAGCACATTGTCAACACACAGGATCTCACAGCACTAGAGGAATCATGAAGTATCTGCTCAGAGAGTCCTTGCCCACACTCTGGGATCTTACACTGACCATCACAGAGGGATAGCAGCTAAAACAGCAATAACACTGGGTAAAATTGTAACGTAAGGGGGTAAAAAAAGATTTTTATTGTGTAAACATCACTGGGGGATTAAAATGAGAGAACTTTGAGAACTTCCTTTGAGTAAATCTATCCTGACAAATGAATCCTGTGTGGAGTAGAGGAAAGCAGTCAGAGGTCCTGGTATCTCACCGACTACATGATAATTTCATGCATCGCGCTAATTACAAATCTTCTCGGAAGTCGCGTCTCACATAAATACAAGGAACCTATAATTACATTGTTCATCAGCTCCGCTCCAGCAATTTCTAGTTTTATGGGAAATAATTTTTGGTGAAATCGCACTTTCGCTTGCCGGACCCCTGAGATGAAATTCGATTTTAGCTGAAAGAAGATTTGTTTTTTTTTTACAACACGATAACGTTAACTGTTTCACAGCCAGAGAGGTGATGGAAGATCTGCTCTACAATTAGCGGAGCGCCCCCTGCAGAGTCATGATGTGTTGACAGGGTGATCAATAGACCTCAATGTTGGGGTAGTAGCTGCCGCTTTTGCCCTGTGCCTGTAGCCTTACCTTTATTCGGTTCCTACTTTGGCACAACCCCTTTAATAGCGAACCACCCTATGTACCCACATTATATTCTACTATAATTCCCATGTAATGAGCATGTACAGGCGGTGCCCTACTTAAGGATACCTGACTTACAGACAACCCCTAGTTACAGACAGACCCCACTGCCCACTGTGACCTCTCTGTATGTTACTATAGTCCCAGGCTGCAATGATCAGCTGTAAGGTGTCTGTAATGAAGTTTTATTGAAAATCCTTGGTCCCATTACAGCAAAAAAATGTGAAACTCCAATTGTCACTGGAGCAAAAATATTTTGTCTGGAACTCCAATTATAAAATATACAGTTCCGACTTACATACAAATTCAACTTAAGAACAAACCCATGGAACCTATCTTGTATGTAACCCGGGGACTGCCTGTATACAGATAACCACTGGAGGAGAAGACCCATTGCTTGGCATCTCCATTGGCTCCTGGCAGTCAGCTGACCCTCCCCTGCCCCTTCCTTTAAAGGGACGTTCTAAAGAAGCTTTTTACAAGCTAAGTGCGTCATAATACCTCCTCTCCCTCTTCGATGTGATAATCTTTCCTCTGGTTTGGACCTCCCACGAACATAACCGTCAGCTGATTATTGTGCCTGGGAAAAATAAATAGAAAATGAATATTAAATTCTGAATAATAAAAAATAATAAAATAAAAAAATAATATAAAAAAATAAATAAATAATAATTTATAAAAAAAATAAATAAATCTTAATTATCTATTCTCCTGGCTGATTGTAAGTCCGACCACAGAGAGAGATTCCTGATTGCTGTTGTTTTTGTTCTTATTGCAATTGAGCCCAAATTGCATCATGGGATATATTGGTACATTAGGTATGAATGAAAAAGATGGTGATAGGGAAGGGGTGCAGGGAGGTCTCCGAAGAACCATAATAAATATTCTCTCATAGTTAAGGATAGTAATTAAAGTTCTGTTTGAGTCCAGTGGTAAGAAAACTAGCGTTTAGTAATGTGGATGGATTACAGTAAATGAGTAAACGCTGAAAAACTTTATCTACTTTATGTCCTGGTGAGTTATCTATGAAACTACTACTGAAAGTTTATTATTAACTATTGATCTACCAGTGCGGGGCACTTCACTGTACAAAGTGCCTCTTAAAGTGGACCCTTCACCACCTTCTCTAACTCTGATTCTTTGTGTCCTTTAATAGGCGCCGGTTCATAGATTCTGGTGCAGTTGTAATTTTTCCTCTAGCCCCTACCATTCCCGAGCAAGAGGGCGATTCATTTCTGCACCAATATGCTAATTAGGTTCACTACAGCATGGTAGGCGGGGTCAGGGTGTCTGCTCCAGTTCAGGAAACGCCCACCTGAGGCTTATTAGCATAAGGGGAACTGAAACTTATTCTCCTGATTGCTTAGGAACGGTGGGGGATAGAGAAAAAATTCCAACAGCGCCGGAATTCTCTTTACATCTTTTTATCAGGACACCCTAAGAACTTGTAACTAGTTGCTGGTCCTTGTATGTAGAGGGTAAATATACAAGATGCATCAGGTTACGAATTTAGCTTATGCAGGGTTTCAGATCTGACAATTTAGGTGATAATAATGGGGCACCAATCATGGGCGCCAATGGGGAACCCAATCCACAAAGCAGCAAAACTATGGAATATGGTCATCAATGGCCGCCAGTAAATAATTTTTAACTAACACTATAGATGGGATCTTAGTGGCAATCGTTGCTGACACAGAGCTCCCCCGTGCTGTAGTTTCTCAGACTGTTACATTGTGCTGGTGAATGTCTCAGCTTCTCCCACTGCTCCTTCCACACATCCCCCTCCCTCTGCCTGCTATAATCTCAATGCAGCAGAGGAAGTTGCGGCACACAGTGGGGGTCATTTACTAAGGGCCTGAATCACATTTTTACGACGTGTTACCCAAATTTTTCCGTTTTGTGCCGATTTTCCCTGAATTGCCCCGGGTTTTTGGCCCACGCAATTGGATTGTGTCGCATCGGCGCCGGGTTGCACGCGACCGAAATCGGGAGGCGTGGCCGTACAAAAACCCAACGGATTCAGAAAAACCGCCGCATTTAAAAAAAAAAAAAAAGTGTCGCTGGACATGTGCTTACCTGCACTCGGTCCGGCTTGGTAAACGTCAATGCATTCAGGGCAGCAGCGACACCTGGTGGACGTCGGGGGAACTACCTTAATGAATCGCCGGAAGACCCGAATCCTCCACACAGAATGCGCCGCTGGATCGCGAATGGACCGGGTAAGTAAATCTGCCCCAGTGTGTGTGTGTGGGGAAGGGGGTGTTCCTGTGAAGCTGCAGCACAGAGGACCTCTGGTAACACCCCTCATATTTTTACAGGATCATTAGCATAATGTAAAAAGTTGATATTAGAAGGAAGGAGGCCATGGATAACAAATATAAGAAGATTACCACAGTCCGGTGCCTGGATCTATGTGTAGTGTCCCTGGTTTATCATGATCAATGTTGATACTAGATTTCCTTTGACAGTGGGGCACATTTACTAAGCGCCTTGCACCAGTTTTCTGTCAGACTCTGCATGTTCTTCTAAGTGCAAACTGCTTGCAATGATATTTAAGATGTGTCACAGGCGACCCTTCTCTGGCACTCTATCTATCTATCTATCTATCTATCTATCTATCTAATATCTATCTAATATCTATCTATCTATCTATCTATCTATCTATCATCTATCTCATATCTATCTATCTATCTATCTATCTATTATCTATCTATCTATCTATCTATCTATCTATCTATCTCATATCTATCTATCTATCCATCCATCCCATATCTGTGGTCTGCCTTTTGGCCACAGGCTGGGGCATAACTACAGGGGTAACAGCCATAGCAGCTGCTATGGGGCCCGCAGTGTCTGGTAGCTCAGATAGGAAGGAACAGCAGGACTAGGGATCTCTCATCTCTACTTCCCCCATGTGGTTGGCCCTGGAATGAGAAGACTGTCTGACAGTGAATATATATACCTTTAAGTATACATACATATACATTTATGTGTATGAGTGTATAAATGTATGGATGTGTATATATGATGTGTTAATGATCCATATGTGTGTATATATGTGTATGTATATGGTGTATGTAAGTTCACACAGTGTATGGTGTGTGTATATACTGTATGTGTGTATATATGTGATATGTATATGTTGTATGTATATACTGTTTGT
Source organism: Engystomops pustulosus (assembly GCA_019512145.1). NCBI lineage: Eukaryota > Metazoa > Chordata > Amphibia > Anura > Leptodactylidae > Engystomops > Engystomops pustulosus. The sequence continues at coordinate 254,642,162 of CM033642.1, read as the reverse complement.
GTGTATATCCTGTATGCTTGTGCATATATGCTTATCTGTATATGGCACTGTATGTGTGTATATGCTATATGTGATGTGTATATGATATATATGTGTGAATACATATGTGTGTGTATATGGTGTATGTAGATTCACATAGTGTATGGTGTGTGTATATGGTATGTGTGTATATATTATGCGTATATAGTTTTTATGTGTGTTTTTGTTGCATGTGTGTATATACTATATGTGTAATAATCTGATTTATATATACTATATGTTTATGTATATGATGGGGCTCATTTACTAAGGGTCCGAGGACTGCGATTCTGTCGGGTTTCCCAAATATTTCCGTTTTGCACCAAATTGACCCGGGTTTTTGGCGCACATGATCGGATTGTGACGCATCGGTGCCGGCTTGCATGCGAAAGAAATCAGGGGGCGTAGACGTCAGACAACCTGATGGATTTGGACAAACCGCGGAATTTAAAAAACAAAATTGTGTCGCAAGATCATCACTCACATGCAACGGGAAGAAGGTGAACTCTGGTGGACCTCAGCGGGGGAAGGATGCAGGAAATTGGACGCACGACCTTAGTGAATCGCGGGAGCTCCGAATCCTCATCGGACAACGCACCGGGGGATCGCGACGGGACCGGTTAAGTAAATCTGCCAATGTGTCTATACTGTATGTGTGTATGAGATGTGTACATATGGTAGGTAAAAGCGTATAATTGTATATACGACTGGAGAAATGTTAGCACATGATTGTATAAATGTGTGTGAGGGCACAAATATGTATATTTTTTCGTAAGGGTAATGGTGGGGGGGGGGGGTATTCAGAAGTCTGCAATGGGGGCCACCCTCTCCTAGTGACGCCCCTGATCACAGGTTTAGGGCTAGTGAAATGTTTTACATTCAGAAAAATTGTCCTTTACATTGTTCTACAAACACTGGTGATATTTCTGTCCCTGGATATAGTTAGGACTTCATAAAATACCTATAACACGACCTTTCAGTCTACACCTCATAGTAAGCTAAATAACAAGTTAAATTCAAGCAACTTCCAAGTTTTATTTCCAGCTCCTGCCTATATTCTGGGGAATAATGAGCTGGGGCAATAATTACACAGTCACAGTTAGTAAATCGTAATTTTAGGCTTCAATTTTATAGGAATTTTCAGTATCAAATTTCTTCATTTATTTCCCGGCACTTTCCTTTTCCAGCAGTAGATGGCGCCAGAGCTCCACCCTCTTCTCTCCTCGCTCCATTTGGTTCTAATTATCTTTGTGGACATTTGTAAATTTCTTACATATTTTACATTTAACTTTTTTTTCCCCCTCTTGTAATAAATGTTATCAAGTTTTCTCCAAGCCTATAAAACATAACCTGATTGGATGTATTATAGCCGGCCGCCAAATCCAATCAGAGACGCTCACAAATAGTTACACAGAGGAGAAGGAAACTTAAAATAGGAGCATGAAAAATTGTAGTTGAAGGCTCATTTATTGTGTCAGGAAAACAAAGGCTTTGGCTAAATTAAAAATGAAATGTCAGGCGCGGTGCTCACTAACCAAAGATATTTATGGCTCCAAAATGTCATTTTACTTTGTTCTCCTCGACTTATTGAGTGGATACAACACATGGCTGACGTCAGGGAGATATCCCGGGCCGCAGCCACTGACAAGGGGGCGGATCTGTACTAACATCATGATTAAGATGTATGATAGTCGTGTACGTGGGCAAACAAAGGGCTGATCCACTTCCGCTCCATTACCTTGTATTCTTGGACCAGACCATTTTGGTTTTCTTCAGGGGGAGGCTGCCACGCGACCACAATCGCAGTACCGTTACCGTCATTCTTGGTAATACTGACGCTCTGAGGTGGGGCGCTGGGTGCTGAGGGGTAAAAAATATTGTAAGTGTATGAAAAGTTCATTTTTTTTTTTTTTAGATAAGTTTATGCATAGATAGATAGATAGATATGAGATAGATAGATATATAGATAGATAGATAGATATGAGATAGATAGATAGATATGAGATAGATAGATAGATAGATAGATAGATAGATAGATATGAGATAGATAGATACATTCATAGATAGATAGATAGATAGATAGATAGATAGATAGTTAGATAGATGATAGATAGATAGAAATTGGATGGATGGATGGATAGATAGATGGATAGATAGATACATAGATAGATAGATGGATAGATAGATAGATGGATAGATAGATAGATAGATAGATAGATAGATAGATAGATAGATAGATAGATGGATAGATAGATATGAGATAGATAGAGAGATAGATATGACATAGATAATAGAGAATAAAATATAGATAATTAGATAATTGCATCTTTTTCCCCCATTACTCTACCTCCATGCCAAATTGGCATTAAAGGGAACCTGTCCCCAGGAGACCCATTTTTAGCACTCCCCCAGTCCCCACAGAGCATAGTACATACACTGCCAAAGTGTTTTTGTATAAAAAATAGGTTTTACAGAAAAAAAGATATGTTATATTGTACCTTTCATTAGCATCTGCTGTGTGACTAGGCAGTTGCCAAATGGCAGGGGCTGGAAAGGAGAAATTCCCCCCCCACCCTTGGGATACAGCTACTCCCTGTGACCTTTTCAAATATATGTAAACACCCATCACTTGGCTTAGCGACGCCCCCTGCTCCTCTACAGCCAATCCCGAGTGTAGGGAGTTATTCATATATTTGAAAAGGTCACATGGAGGAGCAGTTTCCCAAGGGTGGGGGGGAACTGCTCCTTTCCAGCCACTCACAGGGACGAGTGCCTAGTCACACAGCAGATGCTAATGAAAGGTACAATATAACATATCTTTTTTTCTGTAAAACCTATTTTTTATACAAAAACACTTTGGCAGTGTATGTACTATGCTCTGTGTGGACTGGGGGAGTGCTAAAAATGGCTCTCCTGGTGACAGGTTCCCTTTAAGGGGTCTGATGAGAGGAATGGTCGGCGACAAAGAGGGCCGGGATATGGTGTCTCTGCCCCTCGCCTGCGCCCTGCCTAAAGCTTGCATCCGTTCTGGGGCAGGCAAAGGCACAATTCTACTCCTGGGCAGACCTGGCGCAGAAATGCTCCATCACCGCTGCCCATCCGGATTTATCAGGAGGACGCAGCCTTCTGATAGATCTGGCGTATGACAGTGGGCGGGGACATCATCATACGCTGGCACTTAGCTCCACTTGTGCCCCTGGAATGTTTGGTATAATATTATTATTGTTATTGTATATGAAATGATAATTCTAGGTCAATTTTTTTTTCTAAAATTTGTATTTTTCCTCAGCTTTTCCCCTGGAAATTTATGAATTAATTGACAACTGGGTATTACCATTCTCTTGTCAAAGGGGTGTGTCCTATACGATCTGATATTGGCAGCGCTGATTGCCACACCCCCTACTAATAACACCTACTTGTCAATTTATTCAGAAGGAAGAGTAGAGCAGCATTTAAACAGATAGATAGATGGAAAAATGTTCTGAATGATAATTTTCTGATATATAGCTGGTGACTGCATTGATGGGTGGGGGTCCCTTTACCCATCACATGTATGTATCATGTATAGTCCTTGTATAGTGATGTGCATTCTGCTTCCCTCACTGCCCATAATCTTACACACAATAAAAGGTGATATGAAACAGTTAACAATAATCAGCCTGACCATGAACCGTCTACCAAGAGCGGGGGAGGGGCAGGTACCTTCTTCCAGGGTCTTGGCAAAGCGAACTTCACTGTCAGCTCCCTGGAACTCATTAAAGAAGGGCCGGGCCTTGATTTCGTAGTTGACCCCTTTTTTCAGCTCGGGGATCACTGCGCTGTTCTTTGCTGGAGTTCGGACTTCAAATATGGACCAAGCAGATTCCCCGCGGTTCTCTGGGCTTGGCCTGTACAGGATCTTGTAGCCCTGGATGTACTGAGATTGTTGGTCAACCTGAGGGAGAAGAAGGGAGAAACATTTTTTATTAACAGCCCAAATTGTTAATTCAAAGTGTATTTCCAGATCTGGAGATTCCAGGAAAGAACAATCTAAATGCTAATAGGAGAAATGAAGATGTCTTCACCGTATCTCATCTCTTACTCCTACGGCCCTGGAGGAACTCCACCATGAACGTCAATTATCTACTTACTGTCCAATGTACTTCAATAGAAGAGGAAGACAGGATGGTTGGATTATGGAGGTGCAGAACCACGTCCCCCAACTCTCTCTGGACTTGTTTATGATCCACACCTTGACTTGTAGGAGGAACATCTGAAATGATAAATGTTTTCCATACATCAGGACTATGATACATGACAAATAAAAGCCATTGAAGATATCTAAAGAAGCTTTCTATTCTTCAAAGAATGCTTATTCATGAAGACGCTCAGGAACAAGCTCAAGAATCAGTTGCAATACCTAGAATGTACGGAGAACCCAATCCACAATAATTCCATCTAGATCTTCCATGATGAGAGAACATCTAGCACATTATGAAGGGAATCTGTCATCATGGAAGTCATTTTTACAATAGCCTGTTTCAAGTTGAATTCAAAAATGCCTTTGCAATACCTAGAATGTATCTAATAATAATAATTCTTTATTTATGCCAAATTGGTCCCTGTCCCCATGGGGCTCACAATCTAATCAACCTACCAGTATGTTTTGGAGTGTGGGAGGAAACTGGAGGACCCGGAGGAAACCCACACAAACACGGAGAGAACATACAAACTCTTTGCAGATGTTGACCTGGGTGGGATTCTAACCCAGGACCTCGGCGCTGCAAGGCAGAAGTGCTAACCACTGAGCCACCGTGCCATCTAGAACAAAGAGGACGATCTGCAATACGGTAATTTCATCTAGATCTTCTATGATGAGAGGGCATCTAGATCACGCACAGAATGTTAAAATTTGTAGCACATCATACATATTACATTTGAAGGGAACCTGTCATCAGACCGGGAAGCTCTGAGTAAAGTGAGTAAAGATTTTTTGTGTACGTTTTTTAGCCATTTAGGACAGATTTTTTTTTCACTGACCCTTTTAACCTAAAAGTCTATATTCTGAGAAAGAACAACCTGAATATTTACACCTGGAAAAGATCTTGAACTGGATATAAAATATATCTTCTAGAGAAACTTTTATGAATTGGAATTCTCAGTAGTATCTTGCTGGTAGTCTTTAGGTTCCCCTATGAATTACAGGCAGTCCCCGGGTTACATACAAGATAGGGTCTGCAGGTTTGTTCTTAAGTTGAATTTGTATGTAAGTCGGAACTGTATATTTTATCATTGTAATCCCAGCCAGAACTCTTTTGGTCTCTGTGACAATTGGATTTTAAAACTGTTGGGTTGTCATAAGAACCAGGATTAACCATAAATCTTAACTAGAGGCACATGTGATAACTGTTACAGCTGATTATTGTAGCCTAGGACTAAAGCACAATAAATTACCAATATCCAGAGGTCCGTTTGTAACTAGGGGTCGTATGTAAGTCGAGTGTTCTTAAGTAGGGGACCGCCTGTATTGTGTCAATTAACATAACGTGTGAGTTTGGCTATAACCAAAATAATGAATAGCAATGGTGGTCGTGGCCCTTATTTCACCGATCGGACCATGAGATTTTAAGGTAGGTCTGGATAGACCCTTGTAGGGCTACCTAGATGAATAAGACAGCAGCATGGAAGCAGCACTATATGTGTAGAGGCTGTGTTATTAGACTGAATTGGGGGAAGGGGGGGCTAAAGGGACATTTTGGGGTTAATGAGATAAAGGGAGATAAGTGGGCTATGAGGTATATCAGAAGGAAGAGAATGTGATCTAGTGTAAGTAATAATTGTAATAGAAGGAGACTTAACTACAGGGGGTCATCTAAAAGCCAACGGGATGAAGTCATCTGGAGGTGGGCAGCTCCATTAATAAGAAGGAATCCATTTAGATTTTCCAGCAGTCTCCAGCTAATATAAATGAGTGTGGTGGTGACATAATCCACAGCTGGACTTTATTTGACCCATTCAGAGCAGTGGTGTGGGTGACCGCAATCCTATATCCCCCCGGGGTCACCTCGGAGGAGGTCACTTACAGGGGGAGCTCACTAAAGCTGCCGAATCATTCCTACAGAAGTCCACAATGTTCTCCAGACAGATCCCTACAAACAGATTATCAGCAATGTTTATGCTGGATTAGTGATGATATCTGAGGAATTCTTCAAACAAGATGGAAAGATGGAAAGATATATTAACATGGACAAATTTACACTAAGCTGCACTCAGGCCGGAGATCTGCAGCCCTATGGGGTTTAAGAGAACTTTAGATATTTGCTTTACTTGACTGGGAAATGTTAAATGTATGTGATTGATGGAGAGAGAAAGAGAGAAAGATTAAAGATGGACCGATAGATAGATAGATATGAGCCAGGTTATATACCAAAACTTACAGATAGATAGCTAGAGATAGATAGATAGATAGATAGATAGATAGATAGATAGATGGACATGAGATAGATAGATAGATAGATAGATAGATAGATAGATAGATAAAAGATAGATGATATATAGATACATGGATAGATAGATAATTAGATAGATAGATAGATAGATAGATAGATAGATAGATAGATAATAGATAGATATGAGATAAACTGCACCTAAACTTCTTATTGCTCTTCGGAGTGGTGCCTGTCTTTCTTCATGTACCTTCATGTAGGGGGCGCTGCACCCTCTTTATCAGAAGCTTGTACAAGGTGCAGCCTTGGACTTTCTATTCTTGGATACATAACTAGCTTGATATAGATAACTAGAGTTTAGATGATGATAGATATAGATACTGTAGATACCTTAGTATTACTGGTCCTATAGGGGGCTGTTAGTTTTCTGGTGTACAAATCCTGAAATAGTTGCAATTCCTGGTGTACGGCCAAGAAATGCACCTATTTTTCCCCCTCCGCCTCCACCTCCATAACAAGTCAGCCTAGACGGGGTGTGCCCTATGGCATGGGGTCTATAGCTGGCACCAGGACCTGGCATAGAACTGGGTTCATAGCGTACGCTGGTGTACCGTGTACCAGAATGTGATAAATCCTTCCCATAGTCTACAACCCTGATATGTAACCCTTATCCATACTTCTTAATTACCATAATCCAGGATTTTTCCTACCTTGTGTCTTTACGGGGTCGGATATTTGACTTGGGTCGCTCAGTCCATAGGCATTGGCTGCTCTCACCAGGAAGAGGTAGATTGCGTTGGGTTTCAGTCCCTTGACAGCGTAAGATTCCGTCTTGACATTTTCGGCCACCGTTTGCCAGCTGCTTCCAGAGGCATGACTACAAAGAGAAGTAGCGTCACCTAGAATCCACTGCACAGTATACACCCCAATAATAAATACAGAGTTCAATCCCTTCTCGTACCTGAAGGCTTCTATGATGTAAGATGTTGGTGTCGCACCAGAATTCAAGTTTGGCTGCCAGGATAAGGTCACTGTGTTCTTGCTGACATCGGTGACTTCAGGTTTTGAAGGAGCGCTTGGGATAAGATTGGGATCAGTGGCTCGTGGAGGTTGTACCGGTACACCGAATTCTGAGGGATGAGGAATCACAGTCCGTTAGGTATAATGTTATCGCATACAGCAAGATAGTACAGTATAGTGTAACCTATAAATTATCCACAGGATACTGTATGTCATCAATATACACATTATATTTCCCTATGATCCTCGGAGTCTCATCCCGGGGACTGTTGTTGGCGGATCCTTTTTTTGCATCTTGAGCAAAGCACATGTGCTTGCAAATGAGGCTCCAGTGGTGGTATTTATCTTCTATAGGAAATCCTTGCCCCAGAAAAAGGAAGATCCAAGTGCCTCCTAGTTGCCCCTAGCTTAGATAATGTCACTTAAGAGCTTCTATACAGTTACCTTGGACCTCTATGTACGCGCTCCAGTTGGCTTCTCCGCTCGGCGTGGATGCGGTGCAGGTATAGCGCCCGGTGTCACTTAGCTGAAAAGAAAGCCTGAAATTAGTATTTGGGCCGATCAGAAATTCATTGGGACGGAAAAGCAATTACCACAGATGCTTTTGGCTTTTGGATGGAGAGCTATTAGCTGTTCCAGGCGGCCAATTTGTTTCATGACTTCAAAGAAGTGGCAGAATACATGAGGATATTTGTAAAGCCGAATTAATAATAACCTTTATCACTCTAATTATACAATTACACATGCAAATATTTGATGAAAGTAGATTCATGTCAAAGGACGAGTGCTGGATTATGGCTATCGCTTGCGGATATTTGCTAGATGCATTTATAAAATAAATGTTCTACTAACGGATTCTGTTCTGTCAAACATTTAAAAAATGTGATTCAAGAAAATGGTTAAAACATTTTAATTTTTTAATAAAATTTAGGGCTCTCGGGTGCAAAAATTATTTCTATGGCTGTCCCATTTATCTGAATGGAGCATCACACTGCAAAGGTTGAAAATTGTGGAATAACCAGAGACCAAAATATGTGGAGTCTCCCAGCTCCGAGAGGCTCATCGGTGACGTCATGGATTAGTTATCCTACTTGAGCACCATAAGATTTCCCAATCTCTAAGTGGAGTGATGTACAGCCTCGTTATTACGGTCATGTCCACTACATCCTCTAGCTACGGTCTGTATTTAGCTGTATAGGTAGTATGTTGTCACAAGGTCATCACCTTTGAGCCTCCCTATACCAACAGATGCCTGTGTTGACAAAATGTGCTAAACACTGGGCCAAAGACACAAACCAAGGAAATAATGTTCTATAAAATTTCTAGACAACAGATGGTCAATTATATAAAAATTACCAAAATTGAACAACCTTTATAAAGGGACTGGTCCAAGATGGAAGGTCATCCCCTATCCACAGAATATCCATATCCATATACTGATCTGTGGGGGTTCAACTGCTAGGACCTCCAACTGTCAAGATAGTTCTTCAAAGTCAGGGAACAACAGGTCATGCATCCATGTACCTGTCCACCTAGTTCACTGATTATAGGACTGCCAACTGCAGCATTCGGCCATCTCAAGTAGCGACAATGAGAATTCATAGATGGCAGGGGACACATTCAAGCTGCTCATCCACTTATTTAAGAAAATGGGATCCACTTCTCATGAGTGTTGTAAGTCCACACAGTTGGCTGCAACATATGCCCTATCTTGTGGAGGGAGGGTAATATTAACCCTGTAATGTGACACAATGCATTCCAATATTTAATAAGATGGCGTTAGGGTATGTTCATACACAACTGATTTTTTTGTAAGGCCTCGTTTATATTTATTTACTATTTTGTTTATTATTTTATTTATTTTCTGTATTTATTATTTATTGGACGTAATTTATTTCATTTTTTTATTGTTTAATATATATATTTTTAAATAATGTATTTATTTATGCAAATTAATGGAAATCAAAATAGAAATACATTATTTGGATATGTCAGACGCTGAATAATACTGTGGATATGATATGGCATCACCTTGGCATATCTGATCTGCAGCACTCCTGTGTCTAGCTGCTTGACCCGAGATTCCTGGGTGTTGACTAGGGTGCCATCCTTTCTCCAGTGGATCGTGGGACCTGGAATTCCCGTCGCGACACAGTTTAATAGTAAAGTGCCATCGACGGCTACTGTTTGATTCTGAGGACCTTGGCGGATGACTGGTGGGGGGCGGTCAGCGACCACTGCCAAAGAAAACAACAGGAAATACATGTCTGCAACTGGGAGCAATTTTCTAATCAATCAAGCAACAGTAGTTGCTGTAGGCTTTGAGACAAGCAAAAGATAATTAAGCAAGTAATTAATGTAGGAATCATGCATTATTCAAGGGGAATTTTCATGATAAGCAAGACACAAAATCCTGAAAATCTCTTGTCTGAAGGAAAAGATGTGCACAACTCGCTGGCATTTTCCTATTAAAAAAAAAATTCAATTCACTTCCAACGATTTAATAGCATGAAGTGCTGAGTGGCCGAATCTAGAGTTTCACCGTTCCTATCCACAAATATGACACAGTGGAGTGAAAGAAAAACATTAGTTCATCACAAAACGATCCATTTCTCGCCTTTTATCCGTTTCAAACTAATGTAAAAACAGATGTTTGGATGACATGCAAGAAATGAACATCACCGCAGTCTTCATACAAAGATCACAGCTTAATATTTGGCATCTGGGTTTTTAATATTAAGGCCGTTCTGGAATAACTTCACCATTTCCTTAAGGGTTGGTTAACGTGTCGAAACACTTGTGGTCAGAATCAGGGACGGGGTAAAGCAAAGTGAGATTTTGTAAAGAAACAGGTGAAGATACAGAAGATGGTTGTTGTGTTAGGCAGTGTTCACACAGCATCGATTCAATAAAGTGAGTAGTTAATAGGTTTCATGTGTTTATATGGAGCTCAGACTGTTAGAATGTGGGAAGAGATGGAGAAGAAGAACAGTGAAATAAAAAAAGGGGAAATGCAAATATAAAAGAAGAAAAACATAAATTAAGAAGAATAACATGAATTAAAGGAAAAGTAGAAATTAGAATAGTAAAAGGAAGTAAATGGAAGAAAGGAGAGAGCGAAGTCATCAGATAGATAGATAGATAGATAGATAGATAGATAGATAGATAGATAGATAGGAAAAATTCTTTAATCGTGCCAAAGCCAATTTTTGGCTGCTCTGCTGTCGTGAGAATTTAACTAACACAAGTTGTACCACTAAGAGTGTCCCTGTGTCATTCCTGCCCTCAGGCATGTTTTACTTCACTATATTAATTCCATCTTTCATTTAGCAATGCCAAAACCACAGCGCGACTTTTATGAACCGCTCTTACCCCGGTATTTGAGCAATGTGCCAATCAATCCCAAATATATTTCTTATAATATCAATAAACTATTTGATCATAAAGTGTAATTCATTCCAGGAACGATATTGCTAAAATATTAGCATTATGGCTACAAAAAAAGTCACACACTGCGCTAGAAGCCGACACATCGGGGAGCCAGAGATTCTGCTCCTGGCACTGACAGCCAATTATAAAACCCAAACAGCACTAATTAAAAGCATGCTCCGCACAGAAAGTTGTAAAACACGGCGACTCTTGGAAAGACTTCTCTTTTAGGGGAAAGGATTACAAAGATAAGGGAATTCTCTGTGTCCTTGAAAGCTTTTGAATTAAAAAACTGTTTGTACTTTACCATCGGTAACCTCTAAATAGGCTTTTGTTGTAATGCTGCCCGCCACATTTAGAGTCTGGCAGATATAATAGCCAACGTCAGACTTCTGGACATTAACGATCGTGAGGTCACCGGTTTGAGACACTGAGAAGCGGCTGGATGACTGAGGAGGTTGGTAGGAAAAGAGAAGGTTCTGGAAAAATAAAAATAAAGATAATTGAGTTGATTCTTATATTCTGTATGTACTTTCACATTTATCGTTTTCTGTCATAACATTGACTACTATAGAGATCCAACCACTGATCCCTTCAAAGAAACACCAAAAACTAATGGCCGCTCTTTGCTTTATGCAATTTATCAAAGGTCTCAAATTTCTTATAATGCAAATACTGAACATTGTTGAAAGATGCTAGCAAAGCCCTGAGAAGGCAACACATTTGAAAATGGGTGATTTATAGACACATTTAGCATAATATATGACGATAGAGTATCACATAATGATGTATGGTTGGTCAACCTGCACATCTAAAAAAGAAGCGACCAGAGAAGATCTACCCAAGTCTCCTACGATGATGCAAGGTTTTCCAAGCAGTGCACAAGGACCATGTGTTTTCTGTGACTCTTTCCATTATTTTTTCACTGTTTATTAGATTAAAATTTTATGGAAAAAAGAGTCTTGGCCAAAAAGGAAGCAACTAGCCATGGCTGGTCTTTCTCTCACCAAGAGTATAAGATTAGACCATGACATGCTAAAGTAAAAGGAAACAAGTCAAAAAGGTTGGTCTGATATCTACAGTAGGTTCACAGTTGCCTCTTAGGTATTTACAACTTTAACAGTTAAAGTGCTGTTGAGTTATCGTGAAGGCTATATTTTGGGTTGGTTGGGTTGGGAGGGACAAATTGACCTCAGCCTTGTGGTGTTCATTATGCCTTAATCTGGATCAACATCATTCGATTATAAAAGTCTATTGTACTATGAAAATTAACTGGAATTTGGTTTCCTCCTGTCACAGATTGATTCTAACACAGCCTCGTCAAAGGCGTGGAATGTTCAATGTGTGATATCTACTGTAAGACAATTCTTTTTTGAATCCTGGCAAGAAAAAAGAACATTGTGACCATCTCCAATTTTGCCCCTACACAACCGCGGAGAGGAGGAATCTTGAAAAGTCAACAAGTCCGAGAGATTTGCTGTAGTTATGAAGAGAAGAGATCATATTGGCTAAGCCAAAAGTCATATGAATGTCTGGGACATGGCTGCCATCTTTAAAGGGAACCTATCACCAGGGACCTCATTTTCACTAAAGACAAGCTGTAGGAGCCCATTACAGCTGGATTGCAAAGATGTTGTTCTGCCTTTTCTAAGCATTTGCATTACAATATAATTATAACTTACTTTGCACCCTGACAGAATCCACTGTGTAGTCCCAGGGGTTGGGCTTTAGTTTTTATGAATTTCATAAGCAACATGTGAATCAGCTCTTAGCCCTTACCTTTGTGCTTCCTCAGGGTGCAAGGTAAGTTATACCAGACAATTATATTGTAATACAAATGCTTAGAGAAAGCAGAAAGACATATTTATAATGCAGTTGTATATGGCTTCTGTAACCTGTCTTTGGTGAAAATGAGGACCCTGGTGACAGGTTCCCTTTAAGGCCCCATATTGGATCAAGTTGGTTCAGTAGGAAGGTGGTTAGGTAGCAGGTCAAAGAAGACCAGAATCATCTGCGAAATCAGATTTCTACTTACAGCTCTAGTAGAGAAACGATGCCCTTACAAAGGTTAAGAAAATTATATGAATAAAAGTGATAACAATGCTTGAAATAAAAAGGCCTAAAAATGCAACAAAAGCCAATAAGCTTACAATGCATTTGCACAACTTTTTATTTCTTTTCATCGACTACATTATTTATCTATTTACATGTACAAGAAATATAATAGAAAAAAAATATTTAAAGGGAAATGGATTTCTCTGTATATTGGATACTGTATATGTCTGATAACAAAATCTATTTCCTAGCAAAAATATAAATTGTTGGAAACAGCCCTGGGAATATAAGTGGTTTTTTTTTAGATTTACCTTTCCATATGTTGAATACATTTAAAAAAAAAAAAAACTTAATTTAAAAGAAAAAATTGATTTTCATCCCAGTTCATTTCACCCTTCCCTAGGGACAGAGTTGCACAAATTGCCGAGGCAGAGATAGGAATGTTATGTTCTTCAGCAATAGTCCTGTTCACCCAACCTTCTATCTCCTTTCCTACAGCACATCCCCCATTTTAATTATATGCAAAATTATTCACAGTTCGATGCATTCTGCAACATATCACAAAATACACATGTAAGATGTCATTAAACTCTGCCGCTACAACTGTCTTATTATTCCATAAAATATACCGGGTCTCTTATCTCAGAGGGGGAAATTTTGAATTCGGTTACTATTCAGACAAAATATATACATCTAATTTTATCCAATAACCAACGTCTGGCTACTCAACAGAATGCAATGGAATACAAAACACTGAGAATACTTAAGATACAAAGGAATCAAAAGTGTCAGTACTACAGAATATTGTGGGTTACAACAACAAAAATAATTTGTTATTAAAAAAATTTATAAAATGCAAATCTATTTAAAAAAATATATACTGTAGGTAAAAAAAAAAAATAAATATCACATGTAAATATATATAATATAAAAAGGTAAATTTGTAGCATATAGTATAATAATAATGATAATAACAGCATAGATTATATTATATATATAAAATAAAAGTAATCTATCCATATATACTCAAGTATAAGCCTAGTTTTTCAGCACAAAAAAAATGTGCTGAAAACCCAAACTCGGCTTATACTCGAGTAAACAAAATATAGGTTTTACCAGGTTTTTGTGGTAAAATTAGGGGCCTCGGCTTATACTTGGGTTGGCTTATACTCGAGTATATACGGTATATACGTTTTAAATGAATTTAACAAGTACGAGTACATAATAAAGTATTTTGCATTTAATAATTAATTTGCATTTGCCTGTATTCAATTTTGTAGCTGATTTTTTTTACATATAACACCTTGGTGAAACCTGGCAGACCCTATTGTAAGCTCGTGGGGTCGTCTGTCAGGTTTTGATGGAACTGACTGTTTGTGACAGATTTGGTGTTATATCGTGGTTTTCTTTATTTAAATAAATAAATATTTGAAAAAAAACTAAAATTCTCTATCAATTTCGCTCTCTATAAATATATTTAGTATATATTTATAATAACGTGCAGCAAATCCTTTCCAAATACCTTGCCATGTGTTCTTTTGCCATATGAGCCTCACATATCTATTTTAAAAGCCATATCATAAGCATGAAACTACATAACACCCTGCGGTGTAATGAGAAATCTTTGGTTGCCGCTTGATAAATGGATGACCTTTAGCTGATGTAATCAAACCCTTGTTTATCTTGGAATAATACCCGCCTAACGTGAAATAAATTGTACCTGTCACTTCATTTATGGATCTGATGCTGTTAATGATGTATGCGCCTTCTTTAGCTCAATGACAGCCATTTTGATCTCCAAATTTAGCACAATGCTCATCCTCAGCAGAAATCAATGGCTGCAATGTGCGGAGGCGCGTACAGTAATTTAATACTGTTTTCGCACATATTTAAGGGTGAGACTTGATGGAGATTGGATGCATATCAATTCAATTTCATGGGGATTTGTTAATGCATGAAAACCCATTACCTGGCTGCCCTCCTTCTGCCAAAAGATAGCTGGTTGAGGGTTTCCCGTTGCTTCACACTGAAATGTCACTGTACGTCCCAATGCAACCACCTGATCGCGTGGCTTCACCACAAAATTTGGGGGTTCTGTAAAAAAATATGCATATCAGTGAAAACATCCTTCGAGTAAAAAGAAATATCTTTTCATATTCAGAAATCGTTATTAATATCTCGATAGCCTGACCTGCCGACCCATCCGTACAAGAGTAAAGTTCAACAAGAGTTTGACTCTCTCGATGGAGCTCTACGAAATCTACAAGTCAAAACTTTCTAAATATATTCTGACTCGTACAGCTAGGTCAATTACTCTGAGAATAAAAATTACACATCTGTATTTTCCAGAAAGGCAATCTCTAGGAGTTTCTCTAATTTTATTTGGTTTATACAGTTGATTTGGTCCCTTCCGCTGGCAGTAAACAGGATGTGTACGGAACCATATGGGACATGTTGTACAATAACAACTATTTATGTTTGAAGGGAAATATGGCTTTGCAGCTGGTGATGGAATAAACAGTTTTAGATTCAAAAAGAGAGAGATTTTGTTAAGTACTGTCATGTCACTGTGATCTGAGACCTGGGAATCATAAATCATCGATACACCCCGTTATCTTTATAGGCTCACTAGAATATGGGTAAATGAAAAATGATCCTCCCTTGGGAGAAAATACAAAGCTGGGAGAGAGGTAGAAGTAGGGTGCCCTTTAACACTAAACACTGTGCTGTGCAAATATATTCCAGTTGTTGCTGGAGACAGCCTGTCATTAGAAAGGCTTACACAATTGTAATTCTTTTAATTATGTTTTTAGAAATAAGGTCAACAAAAAACAGGAAAGGGAGGAGTTATATAATCATGGATTGTTACCATTGGATTATCGTAGCTAAGTAGGGGAGGGCTCCTGCTGAAGCCAGTTGCCTTAGAGATCAAAAAAAGACAATGGGGAGGATTGATCATGGCTTGTATTTGCACAGATCATAGCACATTTCTACACCAGACAGGGCCTGTTAGAATCGTCCAGCCAGGCGATCGTGCACTGAATAAACTAAGAGGTCGGAGCCACCTAGTATATCCAATGCGACCTGTGGAGCAAGTTAACATCAACCACTGGTGCACGATGTGCCACCACTTGATTAATCCCCCCTCTGGGTAATTTTTTTTCCATAAAGGGTTGGACCTACAACTGGTACAAGATGACACCATCCTAGTCTTGAGTAATTTAGATAATCATAACGGTTGATATCCCTGGATGGTACTATTACATTATGCATGTGATCTGCCTATAGAATGCTAATGGGATATTTGGAAGTATAATATACATTTTGGAAGCTTTTGTGAACTCCTACATGTAGTATGACTGGACAGTGTCAGATTCTCTAAGGACATACCCTTCATTAGTGACCTCCAGCCAATTTGTTGATTGACTCCAAGAGAAAGGTACAGAACAATCCAACATTCTAAGAAAAGATGCTCCATAATTGTTATGTTATGGGAATACTAATTTTACTAAAATTGTTTGAGAAATGTCAGATCCCATTTAACAATCAGGAACATACTAAAGTAAGAATTTGCTGTCATTTGGCACTTAAAATTCACGGAAATCAGTCTCAATCAAGAATGTAAATGTTAACTTCAACTTTAACTACTAGCTATTAGCGAAGCAAGTTGGTGCCAGAACATATATGGAAAATTCAATTCACAAGCAAAAGAAAAAGATTCACACACTTCAAGTAGGAGTTATGGAAAATGAGAGCAATGGAGTGGAATAAGGAACAAGCCGGAATGACGAAGTCAAAGCTGTACGACTGTTATGGCTGTTTGGAAGACCACAGAAAATTTCCTTGTTAAATAAGCTTTGATGCCCACCCGTGTGGAATTATTTGCCATATAATTTTCCCCCAGCAAAGTAAATTATGTTCATGCTGAGATATCTAAAGGCTTCAGGCAAATTCTGGATTCTGAGTTTTGCATTCCAAATTTGCTTTTGAAAAGTAAATGGAGAAAGTAATCACTAACCTATAGTATATAGCCTCTACTAGAAGCTGATTTAGATAGTAAAAGGTTTCCTTTAAAGTTTTGGTCTACGTCAATGCACCCCTTTCCTACCATACAACAGGTGTACTGAATATTTACCTTTGAGTCATCCCCGACTAGTCATTATAGGAAGTGTAAGATTTGTGGGGCCTAAACAGTTTAATGGTTTCCTCTTTGGTTTTAATTGCCTGTAGAGAAATGGGAGCTTTAGGTGGCCCATTAGTTTGGAAGATGATACCAAATTGAGATGTATATCCATGAACCCAAAGGGCCTGCATTTCTTACAGAAAGGGGTAAAAGTACTCCAGTCTAGTGCCAAAGAGGCGAGCAGGATGGTGGCCACTTTCAGAACTGGAATGAAAGTGTCTTTGAAAATTTAAGTCTTAGTTCACAATGTCTGTCTTTGCTGTGCTACAGGTGCTATGTAATTCCACAATGATGTCATCAGATTTATTATTTAGCAACACCACATAAAGTGCTGTGAAGCCAGTTTGTTAATAGAAGTACGTTAAAAGAGAGAAATAGAATCAGATCACTTTAAGGCCCCATGCACAGTAATATGTGCATTTTGTGGTCCGCAAGAAGGGGAACATGATCCTCTTCTTGTGGCCCATCTGACATTGGTGGGTAAACATCACTCAACCTGCCAATCTCCATTGGAAATGACTATCCAGGCCGCAAAAAAAATGGCAGGATTAGGACCTCCCCTATCTTTTGCATTGTGGGTAGTCGGCATGTTGACAGCATGCACTGCACCATGACCACACTCAATTTAAAGTAATGTGGTCATGAGTTAGCTGCTGTTTGTGAGGCTAGCTCACTACCAAAGCACACATTCACGTGCATGAGCCTTAAGCCATATTCCTCTATTATATAACACAATTATGAAAATTAAATTTAAAAAGTTGGGAAATTCTAGAACCCAGAGAGTATCGGTACATATTACCTTATACCTTGTCACCATTACCACTGTTTTCAGGCAGATGTATTTCCTACCGTTATTTCAGGTGACAAATGCAACCTAGAGGCTGACTGGTGGAGTTATGATGAAGATGATGGGGTGGTATTCCCGCCATGATATAACAGGATGGATTATAAATGATGAATAATAAAATTCCAACTTACCAGAAACAACTAAAAAATAAGAAGAAACAAAAAAAAATGTGTGAAATAAAATGAACGTAAAATATGAAAAACAACAGAAATAAAATAAAGTCCATTCAATGTAAAAATTATAACGATAATAAAATATATGTCCCAAAGCATAAACGGTATTCTAAGTTTTGGAATTATCTTGGCTCCAGACAGATAAGGGTGAGTTTATATATTTATTCATTTTTTATTTGACCATCTTTAAAACTTTACCTTACATCGCAATTATATTTTTAATAAAATGTCCAAAATAAGCATTTTGTTAGTTCAGTTCTTATGGTTGTCCTTGAAATGACTTTACGCAGAAGGACTCTTTGTGGTCAATGGATATTCCCATGAAGACCCATGTCAAATCAAGATTCACTTCAAGTAGATGAGTCATTACAACAGTACATTGACATTACAATGCAATTCACATAGGTTACGTATCTCTTTAACATAAATCATATAAAAGTGGGACCACAGGGCGACCATAAATATATCTAATATTATAATAAGCCACTTCCAGAGAGAGCTCCCTTAATATTATAGTCAATGTCCATAGGATGTGGCTTACATGTCTGAAAATTGAGGTTCCCACTTATAAAAATTTCTCCTCCAAAATTGGGGTTCCCCTGACTCTTGTCCCAGTGCCAAAGAAACATCAGAACATGCTCATTTGACTACCTCCTATGCAAGTCAATATAGGGGACACACCTCGAGCATAGGATCCTGGGATTAGTTGCCTTTTGTTGGAAGGTGTCCGTGCTGCCCCATATTTTGGAGATGGGTAGGAGTATCAGTAATGGGACATGGAACTATCATATATTTATGGTCTATGTCACAAATGTCTATTTTAGGGTATTAATAAACTCCTCTGTCGGCCCTCAACAATATTTAACTGGGAGTCTCATGAAACATATCACCTAAAACTGATTTGTCCTTGATTTTATAGCCCGCTAGCTCTGTTTTAAGAACATTGTATAAACCATTCAAGTTCTTGTTCACTTGAATGATCGCAGGCTCACTACTGTAATATGAGTATAGTTAGGATAATGGTCCTTTAAGACATCACTGTACAAAGGTCATTTACCCAGCTAGAGGATAACGTACAACAGAGACTATTGTGTCATACATCTAATGAAAAACTGTAAAATATTTACAGCACTACAGAAAATCTGCCAAGGACACAAATTAAAACCGACTTCCCCAGGACACGAAAACTCCCCGCACATCATGTTTAACATATTAAAGTTTGTATCTGTTTCGCAGCTGTTCACTGCACCGGGACAACCATCGGCGACTTTGCAGGAAGAATATATTGGGGTTCATACACGCACCCTGTCTAAAAATTACATTGAATAATTTTTTTCCATTGAAAATGTAAAAACTTTAACAATTTTTTGTTATGATTTGGATCTGGATCATTTGGAACATTTGGATCTGCTGTTTTGAAAGATATCCAATCTTAAAAGACTAGGCTTAGTCTATAAAGTAGAGATACATTACTGGAAGCTGTAAACCTTTGTAACAACTTGGTATGAGTTGAATTGAACATTGAACAGAAAAAATTTCCCAGTAGACCAAGTGTTGGTTCATTGGTCAACTTTGTTTTTGAGCCTCGAGCAAAGACAGCATTAAATGTGTCTGTTCTCCACCTTTGCTTCCCTGAGAATCCTCAAGATATTACAAGTTGCTACCATGATGAATTCCATGGTAGAAATGGAAATTGGAGCCCCAATAAATAAATATTGAAGACGACTCTTCAATTATGATAGTTTAATTTTTTTTGGCTCTAAGAAAGTCATAAGTCATAATTACCTAATATTGGATTTAGGTTTTCAGCTGAGGTAAGTATTAGGCTGCAAGCTGTCAATTTGATTTCACCACTGCAGCATCTTTATAAAGAGACCATTGGTGTATGAAGACACCGCGCTGGATCGGTGTTGAGGAGATCTGTATTTATTCAAATTTTTGTTATTTCATATCAGCTTATGTTATAATAATGCAAACAGTCCTAATCCTAAACTACCCCTTAAAATTCAACATTCACATAATCTTATTATAGCTCTTTGGGAACACTGTACACTAGCACCAAAAACAGAACTAGATTGGCCATTGGCATATTGTTTTGGGGGGGAAAAGTTTTTTTTTTCTCATACAACATATTTTTAAAGATAAATACATGGAGTTGTAATATCCGTGTGAAAGAAGCTAATAAAAGAAACAATTCCAATAATGACACATAATATAAAAGCATTGCATCAGCGTTGCTTCAGGAAAGGTATGCTTTAAGAAATTTAATAAACACAATATCAGTTGACACAAGTCATCTTCAATGTGTGAGGTCTTACGACTTGTGCAAACAACACATTTCAGGGCCTCTCTTATCTTTCAAACTGAGAATTTCTTTCTTATTAAATCCATGTAGTCATCCTAAAGACACCAAGGGATATACTGTACTATGCATATAAGCTTTACTTTCACTGGCCAATCACATGGTTCTATCTCTGGCTGATCATGTGATGCTGTGCTGAAGCATCATGGGATTGGTAGCAAATGAAAGGAGAGTATAAAGGATAAATTTAAAAAGGAACATTTTAAAAGTGTAAAGTTATGGGTGTTAAAGGTGGGGGTGTAAAGTTACGGTATGTTTTATTTTTACATAGAAAAAAGGGATTTTAGATTTTTTTTGCTATTTTTTTTTTTGCTGTAAGAACCTTTGCAGACTAGATATTTTTGACTTCCCCTTTTTCAAGAGTTTTGCAAAAAATATTTGTCCCCTGTGTGACAAGCAGCTCTGTTGGGTCTGCTCGATACACATAGAAGCTCATCTCTATAGAATCTCTATAGAGAAGCTCTTAGGACCACAGGCTGATACTAGGAAGAAAAGGCTAGACCCAGAAGAACGGAGCACATGGGCAAGAATCTTCTCCAGGAAAAAAATATTGTTCTTAATACAAACCACATTTAAATCTACTGAAAAATTGGCAAATAGATGTATTGTTTGATGTAATAACATTGTACACAAAACTAATAAGTTCCCCTACTATTTCTGGGACTACCCTGTATAAATAGTCCACTCTATTTGATATGTTTACTTCTATAGAATAAAAGGAGAGGTGAGTGGTGGTGCTGATATGTGAAGGCCATGTATATCCAGGCCTGGAATGTACTTCTTTTCATGGTTCTTTTATCAAAGAGAATCAATACACAAGGTAAACATGGTTCAAGTGATGAAAGTTTCAATCCCGATGAACACTAACCCTCAAAGTTACATTGCTCTTAACCCCCTTTGAAGAAAACCTAAAGATTACAGTCGGAAGTTCAGAGCAAATAATCTACTCTGTAAACATGCAGATGGCTTCTTCCCACAAAAAAGATCATAATCCCTATGTACTGTATAGTGCTGGTCATGTGTGCTGATTTTAGAAAGGGAACTCAACAACTACACACTACATTGTCAACCCCTACGCATTTAGCATTTTATGGGTTCCATCACATTTAGCATCTTATGTGTAAAGAGTTTTTCACGGACAACCAATGGAAGTAAAGATGGCAAGACAATACCAATAGTCCTGAAGTTGGTAGAACATTCTATATTTTGGATTGGCCCCCAATTAAAAAATGGGGTGGGGATTTCAAACTTTTGCCCAGTTTAGGATCAGGTATGGTTTGTCAATGGTAGTGTTCTGGGAGCAGGACCTAAGCATCACAGTTCTGTGTTGGACCCTAGAGCCTTAGGGGCCAATAGGTTGTCTCCATTTCATACTAAAGTACTAAAATAATACATTATAGCTGGGGGCCTGGTACAGATTTTGCATTTCAGCCCAGGAGCTTCAAGTTACACTCTTGTAAGTTGTTCAACAGCCCGATCCTTCACTCCTCCAACATATGCCATTACTAAAATTGTGACCAATTATATTGACTACTTGTCCTGCAGCTAATATGTATGACCATCTTAACTATATAGAAGAATAAATCTATATATCACAGTTCTGTGTTGGACCCAAGAGCCTTAGGGGCCAATAGGTTGTCTCCATTTCATAGTAAAGTACTAAAATAATACATTATAGCTGGAGGCCTGGTACAGATTTTGCATTTCAGCCCAGCAGCTTTAAGTTACACTCTTGTAAGATGTCCAACAGCCAGATCCTTCCCTCCTCCAGCCATTACCAAAATTGCGACCAATTATATGGTCTACTTGTCCTGCAGCTAATAGGTATGACCATCTTAACTATATAGAAATATATATCAAAATAATTTTTTACCATATTTTTTACTATGAAATGTTTAATATTTACAGAGCCTGGTCACTACAAATTGGATATTCTAAATCACCCAGCACAAATAAGCCCATTTTATTTGCTGTTGTTTCAAACAATAGAAGATGTTATCTTCTGAAGGTCCATAAATCTGCATGTTTAGCTTTACATTGAAACTAAAGTAATGAACACAAATGAGCCAATATGCAAATGAAGATCCTGAAAGTGAATTATTAGCATTGTACTGGCATCCAGCGGAGAGTGACATATATTGCTTCCGAGTGTGATGTAAATGTGACCTAAATTCAAAAGTCACAGGAAAAACATATACATCAATTATAAACTCATTTGACATGTAAATAAGAATTGCATAGATAAATACATTTCTGTTGGCTTAATTGTATCTGTCATTTTCTGTGCAGGGACAGGACTGGTGACAGTAATGGAGGTGACATTACTGATCTATTAGTGGTATTGTTGATGGGTCACCACTCCTTACCTTGTACAGTGAGGACAGCTGATGCTTCTGCTTTTCCCACCATGTTTTCGGCAATGCACGTGTACGATCCCATATCTCCGGCTATTACTTTACGTATCTTGAGAGTATGGTCATCCCGAATTTCATACCTTCAAAGCAAGAAAACATTGTAATCAGAAGGAATCTGGAACTATGATCAGATGATCCTCAGTAAATTAATTTCATGCTGTAATGTTTGAAAGGACAGGAATGATCCAAATGGGAGAACTTTACGTGAATAGTGCAATGGGAAAACATAATTGATAAGCTGGAGTCCACACAGGCCCAAATCTAATAATAATCTTATAAAAACAATTGAATCATTAAAAGCAATGGAAAAAAATGGCTTCCTAAATATGGCCATAAGAATATGTCCCTGGAATAAAATCCCATCCCCGAAATATTAGCCAGTACCTTCCAGAAGGCCAAGCATATTAGATGAACATTGGCTAAACCCAAGGATTTTGGTTTGATAGACTAACAACCTGATGTGTATACAAATTCAATATTCCCTATCCATTGTTTTCAAGGAATAAAAGCTGTCGGCAGAGATGTCTACACTTCTCCCTATTCAGAATTCATGCATTTATGATCTAAATGTAGGTCTAGGAAGGATTAATTTTTGGCTAAACTATTATACATCTAAGCTATTTGTTCATCTTTAGTGCACATAGGTATATGCAGATACCAGCTATAGCTGGGACATCTCATGCAGAGTCTTAGAGATGCAAGCCACTGTTTGAAAAGGAATTAGGGTACAATTGTTAAAATAAAGATTTATTAATGTATAGACAAGGCATATTTGTTAAAAACGTTATGTTTTGTATATATCATCGATAACAATAATTAACCTGGTTTTAGGCAAGTCCCCGTCATCTTTCCTCCAACGCACAGTAGGAACGGGATCTCCTCGAGCCTCACATTTAAACTCAACACTGTCATCTACCGTAACGGCCATGTTACTTGGCCTCCTTACAAAGGATGGTCTTTCTGTAATTAAAAACCAAAGTAATTGAAGTCGGTTGAATCTTTCAAATATACAATTTTTTCACATTTTTTTTCACATAAGAAATTATGACGTATGAAAACTCTGTGAGAAACGCCATGTGGCAGGTATCTAAAAAAATTGATATAATCCAACATAACTCAATCCTTTTTACGCCAATATGTGCCATAATAAAAGAGAGTTATGTTGATCTTATTCCCATTAGAACAGGAGATGTGTTGACATTTTGTCTTTAAGGGCTTGTCCCATTAGCACATTTTTGGTGACCTATATTACCTATCCACAATTTTGGTGATAAGTATTTAATAAAAGCATCACTCACTGTGCGGCCATTCCATTTAAACTATATGGCTCTGATGGAGATATAGCAGAATTGAACAATTCTCAATTATCTTGGACTTTCCCAGACATTTTTACCATATCTACATTCAAGGGGTAACATGGACCTATACTTCTCACCAAAACAATTAGAGGTGGGACCTGCATTATCTAAACAGTAACATTTCATATAATGTATTGTAATATTATTTCCCTTAGAGGTCGGAATGTTTTCCTACATCACACACATGCTGAAACTTGGGCCAACTAAAAGTTCTAAAATGTCACAATCTGGTTGAAAAATATTATTGTCTGCGATTGAAGAAAGTCAAGGTGTGAAAACCAAGACTAGGGATTAGTCTTAAAAAGGATAAAAAATGTTAAGGTTTATTTATTCATGAGTGGAACGTCTAGTTTCAATTACAGGAACGCCACCTGTTCCACAGTTGTTCAAGTGTATCTCGCTATCGTATGTATTTTTCACGGAAAGAAGCTTCACCATCAATCAGGAAGCCTACAGAGCTGTGGGTATGACCGGCAATGATGGCCAAAAAAATTAGGCAATTTCTTCAGTCTAATCCTAGCTTGAAGATACTAATAATTGCTGGTAAGAACATGTCTTATGCTTTCATGAGACGATGCAACGTGAAACTTTCGGAAGCTGCAACAAATCAGAATGGAATAACTTAAGCTTAAATACTGTTATTTTTATATATATAATTGCTGCCCAAGTTAGCTACTTTTACTATCACCATGAAGAGAATGCAAAAAATGATGATTACTTTCTTTCCAGGATTAGTAGTACTCTTTAATACTCTTCTCCAGAAGATATAATTATAATGACAGGCAATCACTAAAATGTTCACTCTCACTTATTACAGCCAAAAATAACAAGCAGCACCTGTTTCAACAAAAGCATTTTATCCTATGGGACTTTTCTCTGTGCCGCTTTAACGCAGAATAAACTAATTAGATTAAAGCTAGATGTTTTGTGAAAAAAAAAATAACATTGATTATCTGCCGTTGATGGTTTGAAGTCATCAACAATATTTTCCATGTCGGTTAATCAAGAGTTTCAATTTTGTTTTTTTGGCCTTGATGATGGAAAGAGAACTTTTAGCAAATGGTAATTCTTTAAAACATGGCAAGTTTGTGGCCAAGTAATTGAGAAAGTAAATTACTAAACTTAGTTACTGAATACATTTTAGAGGTGGAATTGTTTGCTTAAAGGGAATCTGCCATCAAAATCCATCATGATAAACCAGGGACACTTACTTATAGATCCAGGCATCATGACTATAGTAATTTACTTACATTTGTTATCTATGGCCTCCACCACTCTAAAATCAACTTTAGAAATTATGGTAATGAGACAGAAGGGAACCGTTACTAGAGCCAAAGGCTGTTACACTATCTCTCCCTCTCTCAGCACTTCCCCCTTCTTCTGCCTGATATACACAGCAGTAGAGGAAATTTTAGAACACATAAGGATGGGGGAATTGCTCCTACATAGTGTCACAGCCAGTGAACCCTTCTGGCTCATGACCATAATTTTAAAAACTGATTTTAGAAGGAGGTTTTTGTTCACAGTGCCTATGAGTGGGTTTCTTTTAAGGCCACCAGAATACAAACTTAATTTTTCTCTGGTGGCAAACTATGGGTTTCTTGTCTGTTTTTGCAGGCTTTTTGTCAACAGTATTTAGTGAATGTAGAGCAGTATGGCCGCAAGAACTGGCTATTTGTCTCCAGGATGTCATCCGATATTGTGGATCCACAAAAAAAAAGCGAGGTAGGCAAATTAGCTTATCCCATCCCCTTGGCTGTTACATAATTGTGTTACCTAGCTACTGATTTGCAAAAATGGATCACAAATGTATAACAACCATGTGCCAACCAAGGCCAAGAACAGGGCATGCTGTCAGTTTTTCTTAAGGGCACTAGGCTTAGACACAGGGCTGAGGAATTCTCGGCTGTGTGTATGAGCCCATAGAAATTCATGTAAAAACCACACCTGTATCACCGAGGCAAAAATCGTTGTATACATAAGGGCTAAAGGAGTCTTTCCATGAACTATATTCAAATAATTGCTGTTATGAGGACCCAGTGAGATGCGGCACCACCCGATGAATTATCCTCCTTTTTATGGTCTAAATTATTCCCCTCGGAGGAAAAAAAACTAGAACATGAGGCGGAGCAGAAGAAAGGGAGGTTGCATCATTAAGACAACTTCATCCACAAAAATATGCAATAGGTTCGGATTCAACTCCCAATGAAAGCGGTAATACAGACAGCCCTACATATACTGCAGCATATGCCTACAGATATAGATCGGGACCACAAAACCAGGAGCAAGTCTCCACTTCACTCAAAAGAAGGGGACAACCATCTGGCCAACTTTAAGTGAATACCTTTGATATTTCCGATAGGACATATCAAAGATATTCACTTAAAGTTGGCCACATTCATTACATAAAAGTAGAAAATCACTTACCTAATACTGTTAGTTCTGCTACTTCGCTTTCCCTTTCACCCACCATATTGGTACCAACGCACACATATTTCCCTGCGTCACTTTTTCTTGTGTAGGTGATCATAAGCTTTCCTCCTCGTATCTGTAAACAAAATAATTTTTTAAAATGATTAATTTCAAGAATCTAAAAGCCAACAATAATATATTTTTTTTAATTTACATTCGATTTTAATACAATATGTGAATTTTTGTTGTTATACAGTTACACAGTGACAATACATGTTAGTGTATGTACAGTATTGTGAACCTGCTGTCCATGGAGACCACAGAAGCTATCCAGAACGTAGCATTCATGGTAGTCTCATTAAGGGACCATGCAATCATTCCATTCACAAGCACTAAACAAGATGGATGGTGAAGTGACTGAGTGGAGTAAGATTAAGTGTTCAGGTAGAGAAAAAGTATACAGTTTCACATATACAAACATTGAAGCCCTTCGGGATCTTGGGTATTGTGTGTTCATCATTGTTTCATACGGATAACCCTGACACTTTAATACATTGCAATCTTTTAAGTGCAGATCATTAAATGTGTATACAGCAAATAAAAAAAGCACTGGTACAAAAATAGCCCTTGGATCTTTTACACCAGGTCTTATGGTTGAAATGTATCATGTGTTAATGCACAAAGGAACATCTGGGAAAGTTAAGAAACCAAGGATATGGTCTACGCTGATGGACGGAACGGGACTAGAAAGCAAGTGAAGATCATGCACAAATTGATGCCATGTAACTATGGACACTGGGTTTGTTTCATATGTTCTTGCTAAAAAATCTATTCTACTGGTTTTGATATTTTTAATCCGTGATCTGCACCATACATTTGTGCAGACTCAATGGCATAACTAGCAATGATCACCAAGAGAATAAGTCTAAGAAAGGTGACCAGGGAAAACCAAGGGAATATGTCTGACGTAGTCCAAGGTTATGGTCTACCCTGTTGGATGAAACGGGACTAGAAAGGAAGTATAGATAAAACACAAATCCATGCCGTGTAACTATGCACTGGGTCCATGTCACAGGTTCTCGCTAAAAATCCATTCTACTGTTTTTGATATTCTTAATCTGTAATATGCATCATAAATTTGTGCAGATTCAACGTCATAATTAACAATGATCACCAAACGAATAAGTCCAAGGAAGACCAAGGTGACCAGGGAAGACCAAGGGAATATGTCTAAGGTAGACCAAGGTTATGTTCTACCCTGATGGATAGAACGGGACTAGAAAGGAAGTGAAGATCACACACAAAAATACATGCAGTGTAACTATTCACTGGGTTCATGTCACATGTTCTTGATAAAAATCCATTCTACTGTTTTTAATATTATTAATCCGTAATCTGCATCATACATTTGTGCAGACCCAATGGCATAACTAGCAATGATCACCAAGGGAATATGTCCCAGGATTGTGAGCCAATTATCTCTTCTCCCAAAGTAAACTATTTCTTCAGAGGCATCTATAACTAAGTAACTAATCAATGTCCAAACTACTGCAGAGCCTTGAGACAATCATGGGGATTTAAGTCAATAAAAACAGACTTTTTAATGGGTTGAACATTGACTTATAGGATGACTACCTATATCTGAATACAAGAAGTAAGTACACCTCTGACCATAGAGTCCTTCTCGTAAGACTTCCTACACCAGATAAGATTTTCAACAAGGAGAAACAGAGCCCTTTTCCCTCTTTTTCCCATTATCTTGTCATTGCAAATTCATGGGTTGTGCATCCTCACCTAATATAACTAATTGTTGTTGACACATGCATGTTAACAGTAAGTTAAAAAAGTAGAGAAAGCATATAAACAATGCTAAAAAATCCAGTACCCTGTATGAGAAGGGACCAATCCTAAATATCAATAAATATCTAAGGCATTGACGGAGAAATAGTGTAATACAATGCTGGTAATGATCCAAGCAATTGCCATTTACCTGCCTCAATTAAGGTATTGAACTAGAATAAGCTCTGATTTCCCCCGAGGTAGTCACACTACATTAACAGAACAGATTGGAGTTTGGGTTCTTGTTAGGAAACCATATTGGTATGGTCAAATGGGTGACAAAAGGAGGGATCTAATTTTCCTCCTCTTAAAGTTTTCCAGGAATCCAAGGGGGTTGGGTTTGGTTGAAGATGCAAAAGAAAGCATATTGCAACAGATTCCAATTCCTGCATTGCTCCGGTAGTCCTTTTTCGGCAATGTGCAGAAACGAAAGTTCCATAGGTTCACAGGACTAGATGTTGCCAATGAGTAGCCACATTGGATCATGGGACTTCATTTGGGTTCACCATAGATGAATGCTACTTTGTTGTTCCCCGGTCTGACATGACCACTAATTGGTAGAAGTAGGTCCCATGAGCCCCCTGGAACTCCCAGATAGGTGCAGGACCGAAAACAATTAGTTTCACAGCAATGCAGGATCGGGGAGCCAGAGCAGGATAAGTCTGCTTACCCTTGTCTTGGTCTTTTTTGGCTAGATAATAGTTCTGAAGTAAACGGTAGCTTTTAACAGGTTTGCTAGAAAGTTTTAATATTTAATTAGAGTTTTTAGCAAAATATTCAGAAAGTTAAAGGTGGACACTTTTGTATACTTTGAATATTTTATATTAAATACTTCTAGTGAACCGAGGAAACACACAAGGGAACACAACCTCTGGGATACAACCAAAGATTTGCAACAAAGCATAGAAAATGTGTCACTTATTAGAAAGTGGGAGCAATTAGTTTCATGTCTACAGGAATACATTTTGATTCTATAGGGAATATTCAATGTATTGACTTAACCCAATTTTGACAAACAATTTCAAAGACATATGTTAATTAAACACAGGGGAATATTCTAAATGTTCTCATATATTTTAGTAATTAAAACACCGACATCATTTAACATGTCGAGATGTGTCAAGTGTTGTAGCGGTCATTCATTTGACTCACAAATTAAATATCTAAAGTTTCTGTAGGATGAAATATACAGCTTTGAAATGTATACGGCGACATACGAGGAATTCACATGTCATTAGCAAATTGGAAATTCTAGGAAATTGCAGATATTAAGACTGCATATCTCTATATATAACGTGTTTGAGGTTTTCCTTTTATCCTAGTTGAGAAGATGCAGAAAATTGCTTGTGTGGGATGGAGGATGAAAGAAGCCACACATATGTGACTGCACCGTAGAGCATGCGGGATACAGGTTGGGTTCTGTGGGACTGAAATAGGTTGCCATTCACTCACATTACAATTAAACTTAAAACTTCTTGATGTTAAGAGTACAGACAGTTCCCCGGTTACATACAAGTTAGGTTCTGTAGGTATGTTCTGTAAGTCGGAACAAGTATATTTTGCATTTGTTAGAGATGAGCGAACATGCTCGTCCGAGCTTGATGCTCGGTCGAGCATTAGGGTACTCGAGACGGCTCGTTGCTCGGACGAGTATTTCCCCTGCTCGAGATCGAGCATTTAATTAAAAAAAACACAGTGAAGAACAATGAAGAATAGAATAAAAACAGTGAACAAAATAGCATGTGAAGAACAATATATATGTGTGAAGAACACATTGCAGATGTATTTAAACATCTGCAATGTGTTCTTCACACACATATATATTGTTCTTCACATGCTATTTTGTTCGCGCCGTTCCGCGCGTATCTCCCGACAAGTAAGCAGATGTGCCGAACATCTGTAATCTATTCTGCACTGTGTTCTGCACTGTGTTTTTATCTTAAATGATCCTGTGTTCACTGTGTTCACTGTGTTCACTGTTTTTATTCTATTCTTCACTGTTCTTTACATCTGCTAACTTGTCGGGAGATAATATACGCGCGGAACAGTGAAGAATAGATCGCAGATGTTTGCAAATTATCAGAAGACATTATTTTTCAATTAAATAACACATTTTATTCCTGAACCATGGTCCCTTTGAAAAATGCTCGGGTCTCCCATTGACTTCAATGGGGCTCGTTACTCGAAACGAGCACTCGAGCATCTGGAAATGTTCGGCTCGAGTAACGAGCACCCGAGCATTTTAGTGCTCGCTCATCTCTAGTATTTGTAACTCCAGGAAAAAATTTTATGGTCCCTGTGACAATTAGATTTTGTCTATTTTGATTTGTCATGGGGAAAGGATTAATAATAAAGCTTGATAATAAAGATTTGATAAATCTTGCAGCTCTTCATTGTAGCCTGGGGCTAAAGTTCAGTAAATTACCAGGGCTTGTAACTAGGAGTCATCTGTAGTCCAAGTCCAATGAAAACTTTTATTAATCCTCCAAAAGAAGAGGGACCTAGTTATAGACACTTAATTTGGGATTAAAAAACATTAAAAGGGTTGTCTGAGATTTTTTTAAACTGTATTTATTGAGGAATTTTCAATTTTATGGAAGAACAAGACCCCAACATAGGGTCATCAATACAAACACTGGGTCTGAGACCCATAGGAGAGAGGAGAAGGGAAAGGAAGGGGGAGGTTCTATCCGGTCACTAGGTTTCAGACTTGCATACATAAGCTGTCGGTGATGTGCTGTCATCTGCTGGACACCTGCCACAGTTGGCAACTTTGCCGTAGCAGCGTACGCACCGTCGATGTGATGTCACCACCGGCCTTTGAATACAAGTAGAAGCCTACAGTAACGGACAGCCCCTTGGCTCAGCAAGAGCACCAGAGAAGTTGAGTATGTGCTTTTTAGTGTTTTTGTACCCCTCTAAGTTGCATATCAAAAGTTTTGTAATCCCGGCCCTTTGTAAGTGCTACCGAATGAGAAAACTAATTTAATATTCCCATAAAATTGACCTTGCCAAACAGATTCTTTACAAGCTTCCACTAGACGTCTTCTTTCAATTAAAAAATACTACCATATAGAGATAGTTAACATTGTTGGCCACTGAAATGCATTACTAATCTACCAGACTTTAAAAATTAATGGGGCAAAAAAGGTTTCCTGTCCAACTATGGTTAAAATGTCACGTCTATTTCCTATGGAACTGGTAATCCTTTAAGTGTTGGATGCAAAATAGCCATTTCCCATGTTTGTAGGTCATAGGTACAGTGCACTTTAGCACTAGGGTCAAATGAAATCTGAAGGTAGTCTGCTCCCACAGGGTAGAGTACAGCTGATCTGACATATTTTAACCATCTGTAAGTTATTATTTTAATTGATGCTTTCAAAGGCTTCCATTCTTCGTCAGATAGCTGGATCTGTGTGGAAGCAGCAAATATTTGAGGCACTTGTAATAACTTGAATTGTTTGAACAGAGCGGTATTCATGATGGTCCCTGCGACTGTAAAGAGCAGGTGTTCAATATCAGGTCTTGTTCTTGCTTTGTGAATTTCGCATAGAATATTTGGCTTCGGCACATCTTGAATAGAAAATCTAGCGTGTTAGGAAGCGGGGTTCATTGAATCCTCATTTTCCATCGTTTATTTTTACGAACAGACCTTCATAAATCATGTCAGAAGATTGTGTTCAATTTTTTTGCCGTCATTCTGCTTGTTGAAACAATGTTATGGGTTGAATTACCAAGACGAATACTTTGATGTGAATATTTATTACATCTTAATTTATTATTCCGACAAGTAGATCATAAATGTTAAGAAAATGAACCGAATGAAGAGAACTCAGCATCTTTATGGGGTGTAGATGGGCCCCTAGAGCACACATCATAGTAGTAGTTCTGGTCCCTTATTCTCGTCAGGCTTGACATATGTTCGGATCACATCCAGTAGTGGATCATAATATAGGTGGTTTGGGTGGTAGCCCGGGGCCCAAACTTTCTAGGGGGCCCATGGCCACCAAAATCACCCACCAAATTTTATACGGAGAAGGATCTTCACCCATGAAATTCTCATACATCTGCTCCCGCTCGGAAAACAAATCTACACAAGAGCCATTTTAGGACCTTTGAAGGTCCTCCAAAAGTCCTGCAATCTCAGATTGAAAGCAGGCAATAGGGACACATCCTCTATTCCCCAAGAAGCTGATTCTAGTATCATGTGTTGGAAGTCAATTCTGGACTTTCATGGGCTATAATATTCATATAGCCCAGGGACCATGACAGTCTTAATCGGCCCGTCATCACATCGCCACAGCAGAGATTGATTCGGTTTTGGTCCGATTCTTTTCAATTCAAAGCAATGTTCCATTAATTGCCCTGGAAACCTGTTTGTTTTGTTAAATTTGTTACAAATTTGTTAATTTTTTACTAAAACAATAATAATAATGGAAGCCTTGGACGATAACAGAGACAATCAATAAAAGTCCATTGAAATTGATGGATATTTTAATAGATCTAGAAGACTTTCATTATTAATGTACATAAAATATTCATCTGAAGCCTGAATATTGGCAGATTCATACTGAATGTACGGATAGATTTAGTACACCACAGTCCTTTGTTAGACATATGTGAGATTTACCAAAGATGTAGCCAATGGGCAACTGCGGCCCTTAAAGAAAGTTGTCCAATTTCAGATTGGTCCCCTTTGTTTAAAAATATAGAAGAAACAAATACTAGGCCAATCTGTCAGCACATTTGGAAATTTGCTTTTAAGTTGGCTGTTTTCTATGAATGCAACTTGTAGGGACCTCCCACTGATAAAAAGGAGAGATGACGTTACCCTTCCACATCTCCAAGCTGTGTAGAGGCGTGGGGTCTGCATACTGCTCATGTCAAAAGGGAAAGTACTAACAGGTTTAACTTACATTTGTATGGGAGTATACGAGGGAAATGTCATTGGTCAATTGAGTTGACAGCTGTTGATGGTATATAGGTAGCTTAAAAGGATTTTCCATGTTAATGATAATGATATCCATCAAATAAGTCATCAATATCAGACTGGGAGGAGTGGGAGTCAAACACTCGGGACCCTCACTGATAAGATGTCTCCAGAATAACAACAGAGAACAGAGACAGAAATCCAGCTCTACTATCTGTGTAGTGGTGTTGGAAGCTGCATCTGGGCCCTCAAGTACTTACTCAGCAACTCACTTACAGTTTCTGCTGCAGGTCACTATATGGATAAATGGAGTAATTTTGGCTCCTTTCTCTGTTGTTATTCCATAAACCTTGCTTGGCATCCTGAGCATTGAGAACATATTTTATGCTACTGTATGGATAGGTCAGAAATATTATTAGTCTTAAATAAAAAATCAAAAATAAAATA
The DNA here is from genome assembly GCA_019512145.1 of Engystomops pustulosus. NCBI lineage: Eukaryota > Metazoa > Chordata > Amphibia > Anura > Leptodactylidae > Engystomops > Engystomops pustulosus. Next base: position 254,608,250 of record CM033642.1, on the reverse strand, counting down.
AATTCCTTTTAACTTTAAAGGGATTATCCAGGCACTTGGCAAAACAAATCTCCCTTGCCTTTAAAAATGCTGAACAGAAGATCCCTGTTTGTGCAGGCCAATTTTTTATGCCATGTCTGCTTTTTTAGTGAGCCCAGATGTGTTGCCAAACTTCTAGTTAGAAGGAGGGAATATATAGTCACATAGTGAGAAGTAAGTGAGTAAAGGCCCCTGCTGAGATCGGTGGTCTAATGACAACATGGGGCTGGTAACTGTCTCCACTGGAAGAGACAAGGTTCAGCCCCTTGCACCTTGACACCAAGTGAAGCACATCCCTCATGAATATCCTCTCCGCCCATCTGGGTTTGACATTACAGAGCTCATGGCTCCAAAGTCAACTGCTCCCTCCTTGTCTTGAGGTAGGGCCCCATGACAGGCTTCTGAATGGGGCCCCCTTTCCCACTTAAAAAATATACATATTTGTATTCTCACACATGCGAGTTACAATCACACATTTATACACTCATGCGCTGACATGTAGAGCAAATACAAACATACAGTTCCATATACAAATACACAGCATATATACACACATATAGTAAATGCACACACACCATACACCGTAGACAGTAACAGCATATAGACATAATAGATACAGCATATATACAGTATATCCCATATATGTTATATACATTAAATGCTGACACTGCAGGCCCCATAGCAGCTGTTATGGTTATGTCCGTGATGCTACATTTTGCATCACATAACAATGGACTATACTGAAAAAACCTCCAAGAAGGAAAACTGTACATATTTTAGTAAGTTGCTTGTAATGGGGAGTTTATTTTAATAGGATACAATAATATTCTTTTGCTCAACCCCTTTAAGTCATGCACACCCTTGTTTATCGAAATACATTGTGAAACCAGTAGTTTGCCTTTCCAAAATCAGATCATTTTTACACACTTTTCTACAAATTACAGAGCGCTAATAAGCATACATTGTACATTGTATGTCGTTGTCCTACCCAATTACACCGGGATCCTCAGGATACGGAGACTTAGCATTAACAAGGTATTTAAAATGTTCCGAATCAACAAGCATCAGAGAACATATGAGTAATGGCCTCCATGCTGGAGATGATGTTACTGAAGAGAATAAGAAGCGCCATATTATCACACAACAATACACAAACCACAACGGATTCCTTTCTTAATTAAGATTCTTCCTCGTGATATCAAGGTGTGTTTTCAATAAATCACTGACAAAGGCCTCCGCTCGTAATAAATTATGGAAAATGGAAATTGAGTAGTTTACGGATCCCATTCAAGCGGTGCATGCGGTTATTTACACTCTCTGCTGGTGTTTTATTACATAATGGATAACCATGAAAATGTTCCTGGATGAAAAAAACCTTGTAAGATAATGGGTCAAGGTCACTTTATTTAACGCAATAAATTATAATGGCAATGGTGTTTATACTACAGGCACAGCACAGAAATGAGACACTAAAAGTGTGTGTCCAAATTTTTGGGAGTGGGCAGCATCTGTAAAAAAAAAATATATATTTTTCAAAGGGTCTCCTAAATAAAAATGAATAAATTAACCAGCTCTTTGGATGGCGTCTTTGGTTCTGGTGGTGGCTCTCTTGACTGGTGGTTCCAGTCCCAATCCCTGGCCTCATAAAAGAGCTAGAAGATGAAAAGTCTCCAATGGAATGAAAGGGGGTTATTTTTCATACACCAGCGCTCGTGCATGTGTGATAATGTCACGATCCCTTCAGAACAGCCCAATACATCAAAAGGCTCAGATCGGAAAAACGCTTGACCTGAAAAATTTCACTTTCGAAAGTTTGCTTGCCGCGGCTTCTGCACAGGATCAAGGCAGGAATGCCCCAATGTCATCCTCCCCCTCTCATCATACCCCTTCATGCCCCCTTGGCCGAGAGATAACGTAAAGAGGAAAAAAAATCGCTGGCATTTAAAGTGATGGCGGAACACTAGAATTTTTTGGATTATTTCAGGGTTTCAATGACTTTTCAACGTTTTCTGGCATAGAAGCCTTAATAAATAACCCCCAAAGCGGTCATCCACAGTGCTACGTATCAGATCAGATTTTATTCATTTTTAAGTGCTCTCCTGTTTAATGGGGTCAAACTAGACTGACGGCCATCTAATATGTATGAAATGCTACTCCAAGATTTATTGACATTTATTGGTGTAAGAATAATCAGGGATGCAGACATTTTGCATGTAATCCTTTGCCCTGAAATGTACCCCCAGAACTCCCCTCTTCGCACATGCAGAGCTCCTCAGCAGCAGGCGCGTTGCCGTCAGTGAGCTACTGCGCTTGCACAGAGCTCAAAAGTTGCTGTAGATGGGCCGGAGTGGACAGAGGAGGGTCAGTAGTGGCTACTCAGAGCGTGGAATAGCCTTTGCCCATGCTGAGCTGTCTCAGGCTATTATACGCCCCCAGTAGCCGTAGAAATTAATTTGCATAATCCAGCATGAAACTTTATTTCCGCAGCAGCTGCATCCCTGTATTAGTAGCTGTTGCACGGAGGGGGAATCTATCATAAGTCCCAGGGTCAACATCTGAAAAAGTTTGTATGTTCTCTCCGTGTTTGTGTGGGTCCTCCGGTTTCCTCCTCCTCTATTATTATGAGGAATATCTCAGAAAGTAGATTCCCCATGGTAGATTTCCTTTAAGATCCCATATGGTATCTAATAAATACTTTTAAAACAGTACAGCAATTTTAATGTGGGGAGATACAAGAGTGATAAAAACAGTGAGGGTGGTGTGCACTGGTGCCATGTTTCGACACATCAGACAAATCGGTTATTGGCTAAAGCAATGACCTCAGTATAAAATGGCACAGACAGCTCCATTCTCTGTCTAGTGGCAAAACCCTTTAAGTTCTCTTATATCTGTAATATAGTATCCATGACTTTGTACTATAAAAAACTTCACTGCGGTTTCCTCGTTACTGTAAATTTATCAATGAATCTCCCGCTGAGAGTAGGCAGCACTGGAACTCTCAGTGATTTGTAAATGGTTTCCACATGAAGCTCAGATCAAAATCTTTTCACACATGTCATATGGCGGAACATGGGATGGTAAAATAAAAAAAGACTGAAAAGATAAACTGTAACACGTGGACAAGTCTCGGCGAAGAGAAATAAAAGATTACGTCTCCTGCTTGAATCCAAACTACTGTGAAGAACGGTCTTTGAAGTTTACCATCTCATGATCAGTAGTGGATGAACTCGCCCTGAACTTGCTGTCTGACATGTCTGCATTTCTTTGCCCTTAAGCGTGTCATTTGATTGAAATGATTTGATACACAGGAAGCTGCTGCAGGATTATTCGGCACACCGGTATATGTGAACCTCTAAGGTTATCTATCTGGAGAACATAGTCATGGCATAAAATCGGGCAGGAACTTCCGAGAGACTGGAGGTCTCATTCCATCCACTCTTCTGAACGCAAACACTGAGGAAGCGTTTAATCAGCGCGCGGTTCTTTAAGGAGGGAATATGAGGTACTTGTCTGATTAAATGTCTTTAAGAGGTTTCTCTGTGAGAATACTAATGACCGGTAAGACATGTGGCTTTAGTTTAAATTTCAATTCCAGGAGGTAACACATTTCACTCTCAAAATTCCTCCACTTAAAGGGAACCTGTCACCAGGAGACCCATTTTTAGCACTCCCCCATTCCCCACGGAGCATAGTACATACACTGCCAAAGTAAGGTATAAAATAGTAGAAACTTTATTGCATATTAATAATGATAACAACAGTGGTTAAAAAGTAGGCGAACAAATAGGGTAACAAACAGACAAAGAAATCTTACAATGGACCGGGTGTAACTATAATGTAAACAAATAAGAAATGCTCATATATACAGCTAAAGTGCTTAATTAATGAGACCTGAAGCGGTCAGCATGAATAGATTGAGCATAAGAGAAAAGTAGTGTAAACATGCATACAAACCACGGACCAAGGAAGAAGACACAGCCCCGACACGTGTTTCGCCACTAAATGGCTTCCTCAAATATATGAAAACACCCATCACTTGGCTTAGCGACGCCCCCTGCTCCTCTACAGCCAATCCTGAGTGTGGGGAGTTATTCATATATTTGAAAAGGTCACATGTTTCCCAAGGGTGGGGGGGGGGAACTGCTCCTTTCCAGCCCCTCCTATTGGGCAACTGCCTAGTCACCCAGCAGATGCTAATGAAAGGTACAATATAACATATCTTTTTTCTGTAAAACCAATTTTTTATACAAAAACACTTTGGCAGAGTATGTACTATGCTCTGTGGGGACTGGGGAGTGCTAAAAATGGGTCTTCTGGTGACATGTTCCCTTTAAAGAAGTGGCCAGTGACTTCACTACTGATGACTTATACTTAAAGGGAACCTTTCATCAGGTCTTTACCATTAAACCTAATGACAGGTTCCCACAGAACTCTTCATACTGTCCTAAATGTTTTTTTTTTTCTCTAAAAATCCATAGTTCAACCTTGCCAAGAGACCAACCCATTCACAAGGAGGTGTCCTATGCAGCCAAGCCTCCCTCAGCTCCATCACCCGCCTTCTTCCGAAATGTTCTTCAGCTGAGTCAACCAATGTCTCTACTAGCTCCTCAGATGAAGATAATCTCTTAAGGGAAGGGGAAATGAGGATGTTGAGGAGACATTGGCTCACAGTGACTCGTTTAAATGGGACACGCCCCTTGTGACTCAATTGGGCACATATATTATAAGTCTGGCCTTTTCTGACTGTTTTTTGAGACTTTTCTTGGCTTGACTCCTGGTCAGATGTACGTTTTTTTCTTCAAAGTCACAAAAAAGTCTCCTAAAGTCGCAGACAGTTTCCCAGGCAATTTCGATGCCTGGTCAGGGGCAGCAGTAGATTTGTACACAAATCTCCAACTTTCACATAGGGATTAAGGTGAAAATTCAGTGAACACTGCAGAAAACAATGGAAAACTAACTTTGAAGGGAGACTCATTTTGGGGCGCAAAAAAAGTTGCAAATGAGCACAAGCCAAAAGTTTGATACATGTACCCCATGGAGTGTTTGCTGGCAATGTGCCAGCTAGTTTTTGAAAAGTCATTTTAGCTTGTTGTTGGCCCCAAAACACTTCACAACTTTTCCAGGAATAGCTATTTTCTAAAAAAATGTTTTAAAGTAATTTAGAGTAAAAATTTATGGTTGCCCAATAAATCCAAATCATGCCGGGGTCAAGTCATAAGTGGTTGAGCTGGATTGTCTGCATGATACAATACAATACAACTATATTATATTTATAGATATGGTTCTATAGAGTCTATTCTTGAGTAAAGACTAGAAATACTGAAGGACTAGACATGTCTGTAAAAATGTGTAATCTCCAAATTTGATAAAATGCAGATTTTTTTCCCATTCCCCATCTGTTTAGTTCACCCATTGAAGCCTCGCTGTGTACACATTACTAAGCACAGTGCTTCCGCACAATACGTGTCCTCCATCTCCTCCTACATTTGAGCCTTTGATATATAACATATTGGGGCAACTTTACTTACCCAGTCCTGTCACAATCCAGCGGCGCGTTCTCAGAGGAGGATTCGGGTTCTGCCAGGATTCACTAAGGTAGTGCGCCCGATGTCCACCAGGTGTCGCTGCTGCACTGAAGTCCGTCGGAGTCACTGAAGTTCACAATCCTATTCCTGGTGCAGGTAAGTGCGTGTCAAGCGTAATTTTTTTTAAAAATTCAGCGGGTTTTCTGACAGCCACGCCCCCCGATTTCCGTCGCGTGAAAGCTGGCACCGATGCGCCACAAACCGATCGCGTGTGCCAAAAACCAGGGGCAATTCAGGGAAAAACGGCACAAATCGGAAAAATACGTAAAACCCGACAAAAATGCGCAAATCGGACCCTTAGTAAATGACCCCCATTGTTGTTTATTCTTTCAGAAAAAAAGCATTGAAACTGTTCAGCTGTAAACAATCTTCACAGATATCGTATTCTATGGGCTCCAGTCATGTCAGCTGCAGGAATACAGCTTATTCATTCTAGTCTATTCTTTATAGTTTTACATTTGGATCTATTAACTATGGGAACAGGGCACAGAGTGACTATATATATATATATGGAAACACTGATGTCACAGTCAGTGCAGGGGTAATATACACAGTAATGTCACAGTACAGGATAAATACACACAGTGATGTCACAGTACAGTGATAATACACACAGTACAGGGATAAAATACAGTGATGTCACAGTACAGGGGCTACTACTATACGCAGCACATTTTAGTTGTGTGTCCTGGTGCAGGTTGTACATAAGAGCTCAGTGATCAGAGTGTTCTTATGCACTTTGTTCAACATTTTAAAACTAAGATCCATTAAATTACTTATCACATGACAAAGACTGGGAATGGAAAGCTGTAAAATCTGAAAATATGTGTTAGTTTCCTTAAAAGGTTCCTACTGTCTACCGAGATGGTCCTGAAAGCAAGTTATTCAGATGCTAATAGTTTTTGTGGTGGAGATAAGCCAGGCCGCTATCAGAAGGTGAACGCACAGAAGAAAGCGGAGCAGGGCATGAAAAGAGCAGCGCTGAGTCTTCTGAGGCTGCGATACGCTTTGTACAGGTTGTGATCCACTTCAATAGAACTTAGATGTAAGGCGCGACTGGAGCTATTAGCATGAGATAGACATCACAAGCGCAGATCAAATATTTCACTAGTGTGTACAGGGAGCTGGAGACTTAGTGACTGCCAAACTATGGGAACAAAACCTCCTCTATCTCAGCCAGATAAGTGCACAGGTTTATAGGGAAGGGGCTGCAGCCTGCGCTTTATGATCTCCCAAACAGTTAATGAGGGCATTTGTTTTAGCACCAAATTATGGGAGATTCTTCGAGATAAGAAATGTTTGATCTGGGATTTAAGGGCTCAAGAGCACAAAACCAGGAGGACACTTATCACGAAGATGGAACTGTAGAAAGTTTACAGAATACAGACTTCCAAACAATGACAATTCGGTTTTTGTTATGCAGTTTTTAGGATCATGATTAAGTTACAATTAGTAATGAGTAGACTTGAACTGCAATGTGTGGGTCCTTGCTGAATATTATGGGTTCAGGTCCGCAAACCTAAACCCAAACTATAGCCGAGAGTCCAGATTTGGTGTCCAGCTCACCTACCCACCAGCAGGGCCGCCATCAGGGGGGGTTTAGTGTGACTGTGTTAAAGGGGTCCGACTAGGAGAAGGGTCCCCAAGTCGCAGAAAACCCTCCTCCCTTCCTAGGTGCAGGGAACTCACTGTGCATACAGTGCCAGATTATCATTGTGTGGGGGACCCACAAAATTTGCAAGTCCAGGGCCCCAAACTTCCTAGTGGCGGCCCTGCCCATCGACAACACCCGCGACTGGCATTACCTCATGTTAACGGGTGTTAACTCGTTAAATGCAGCAGGCAACTGGCTTTATTTACTCTAGGGTTATTGCTCTCACAGCCAGAATTTAAAGAGTTAACACCCGCCAGTGGTACTGGGCAATCGTGGTTGTTACCAGTAGGGGTGAGAAGAATGAACTAGGCCGAACATGAACCTCAATGTGTCCGCTCAACCCAAGTTAGAATGCCAAATAGAGGCAAAGTAAAATATCAAAGCAACTCCATATTTTGTTTACAAAATAACAAGTTTATAAGAAAATAAAGATTCCCTATTTTCATTTTCATGTATGAGAAATTATGACTATGTAAAATAAATCATATGATGGCAATGGGAAATATCTGACAATTATCATCTGTATTAAAGCGTGATAACAGAAAATTCTGTGTATTCATGAACACTTGTAAAGTAAAGTGTTGTACTGTGCAGAAAGACAAGAAGACACAGAAGCCTTGGCCCGTGCGGTCTGAAGAGGACATCATATGACATTGGCATTCAATCATGTGCCACCCTCTCCAGCCAGGAATGTCCTGCTGCTCCTCAGCTTATAATGTCTTTGGGCGGAGTAATCCTGACCTCTTTAGCTATCAGATACAGATGAGAGGTTGCCAGATAATCATTAATAGTGAAAATATTCCAAAGACATTGAAGAAGTGGCTATGATTGTGTAGAGTCTCAACCAGGGGCTTGTATGAGGAAACTTGCTCGAAGTAAGACACTGTAATATTTGACCATCACAATTCCGCCAACATCTATGCTATTGTTCTTGAGGAAGGAGAGTAGTCACTGGTTCCTTACGCTACTAATCCCCAGGAGAAATTAAAAATCTATCAGACTGTAATCCAACTTTTTGGCTCCTTAGTGGTAGATGTTTCTATGGACTTGATAACTCTTGACTTATCCTTTCTGAATTTATGATTAAGATAGGAAAGCAATATCAGATTGGTGGGGGTTCAACTCTCTAAACCTCTGTTGATAAATAGTTTGAAGGAGCCACCACTCCCAACAAACCAAGGTCTCGTGAACTTAGTATTCTAAGGAAACTAGCTCAAGGTAAGACACTGTTAGATCTGACCACCAACATTTCAGGTGACACATATACTATTTTTTTCTTGAAGAGGTAATAGCATTTTTTTTGCTGCTCATCCCTAGCAAGAACAATCAGGCTATATTCCAACTTTTTGGGTTCTTAGAGGTGTTTCTATAAACATGAGATCTCTGGACTTACGCATTCATATTGGATACACAAGCAATATCAGATTGGTGAAGAGCCAACTTCCAACACAACTGCTGATCAGTGGTTTTAATTAGCTAAAACACTCGGACAAGTCATCAGGATTGTGGTTGAGATTATAATCCGATTCAGGATTGATTATGCACATCCACAATTATTGCATTGTGCCTAGTATAAAATACCAAGACCTCAAGAATCTTGAGTTCGGAAAACAGCTCCTTAATGGAGGTAAGGAGAATTGGACTAGCAACTTTCAGATACTGATGACCTACCCCCAGAACAGGTTATCAATATTAACAAAACCCATTTAAGACATATCCTCCAACCCCACTAAAAATTCTCCCGTTTCCACATGGCTTGGTTCACCAGGCGACCACCTCATTTGCCTTTTATTTGCTCTTGTTCAGTACACAAAGCCAATGTTACAGAGTTTACCTACCAGGCTTCAGTAGTAATCTCCAACCCTATTTATTTAACCTGTTCCGTTCTGCCCCACTTCTTATCACCTAGCAAATATGACCCTCAGTGTCAAACAAGATAACAAAAGAAAGGATGACAGTCGGCGATTACAACGGGTGAATTCAGAATTTTACTAGTGCTACATTGAAATTCTTCAGACGGTACAGGTGTTGAGCAGAACATTTCTGTCTTTGATCTCACTTGTGTCTTTGTTCTAGCAGGTGGGAAAAACACTTTTTAACCTTATTACAGCAGAGACACCAAACCACATTAAAGGTGAGATACAATGGTGCTGTTTATTTATACACTTTTAAAGGAGGTTTTTTTTTCTGCCATTTATATAGGGATTTTCATACTTGCTTTGCTTTGACATAAAGCCTTAAATTGGGAGCTGCTATGAATTTTTTTAAAGTTGCTAAAGTTTCCTAAAATATCCATATACGGGACAGGACCGTAGTTGACAATGCAGAATACAGGCTCCCTTAACAGCAGCCTCCATTCTGCTAAACAATCTCTATAATTGTGTTTGGATTATGTGGTAATTGAATGTTAAAGTAGAATTAAATATAATACATTTATGACCTATGCATGTATTTTCTCTCCTATATGCATAGTATATTGGCCCCGCAGACTATGGGATGTCTCTTATGATGTCAGTGGTAGACCCCATGGTCTGAGGATGCCACAGTCTTGATAAATAGATTACATCAACTAACGGGTTGCCGGTCGGACAGAGACAAATCGTAAAGTCCCGTCGCAAAATGGGAACCAATAGTGGCACTAGAGTAAGTACACCTCCATTTTTGAAACCACTTCCCCCGGCCCCCACTGCAAATTCCCAGAAAAACCCTTTTATCAAATTTTTGACAGTTGTTCTTATTCTGCAAGCATATAATTATTCACTAAAACAGATCTATCTACAGAACTGACAGGCCCTTCTTCAAGGGGATTCCCACAAATACATGTCAACGCCTATGTACCAAAAGGTGATATATGTTAAATAAATGAAGCAGCACCCATTAAGTGGATCTATTATATTCTACATTTAGTCTAATCTACCAGCCTCATGTTATAGAGCAAAAGCTGAATGAATCGATGCCCAACTTTGTAGGACCAAATCCAGTACAACTCACAATCCAGTACAATATGGATTTAAATGTATATTTTTTGTGCTTGTGAGTAGAGATGAGACCTGATGTCCACAATTGGTTTAAGGTTTGGCCGCACAACCCACACGTAATGACGGACTGTCGACCGAACAGCCAATCCGGTTAATTTATGCACTTTGAAACTAAGCCATGGCAATGATTAGCCGGGAGAGGGGGTCCGCTTATCTCTACTTATTAGTCCGTTTGGTCCAATGAAATAATTGGGGGAAATTTGTTTGATGTTCTTTGGTCCCCTGCTCATATCAAAAGGCTTTCAACTTAAAATTGTGCTATAAACTGTGCCTAGAGGCAGGACAGCTTGTGCACCGTCGCTGGGCTTCCCACCTCAGGCCGGTTCACTCCGAAGCTGGATACATCCCACTTCATATCCCTGGTGGCGTAAGGGCAGAAATAGGTGCAATTCCTACCCATGCCAGTACAAGCCATGATAAATCCAACAATCCCCCCCCCCCCCGCTGTTTTAAAATTTACAATGTTTTTGACACTCAACAATCTTCTACCATCTGTATATCATGTATCACTTTGTGAATCCATTCTAAAACTCTATTATTCAATATTTTTTGTGCTTGTATGTGTATTGTACTTTACAAAATACTGCAGCCCTAAGGATCAATAGTCTCTTAATAGACTCCTTGTTTTAATATAATCCGGTCATCTGGCAGTGAGGTAATACACCACGGAATACTCATATCATCCAATAAATGCCTCAATCCCACAGTGTCTCCCGGATTTCACATCCACTTCAGGCCTGTAAGACTTTTCATTTACCTAAATGTACAGACTCTCCATATTTATAAAGAAGTCAAGAAATGGCGCGTCTCCTGCGATGATATATACAGTAATAAATATCCCGGGATTTCCCAAAGCGGAAGATATTTTAATTAAAATGATTGAGAAACTACAAATCATTTACTTGTCCTTTATCAGCAAAACAGAATGATGCCATTCCTAATTCTGGAACAGATGGCATCAGCGGAAAAAAAGCCCGGTATTAGAGTCTGCCGCTTCCTAAGCATATGGATTAACATCTTGTTACACTGTTTTAGGATAATCAAAAATACTTATCAACAATCAGCACAGTTACACATTTTTAGATTTAATTGCATCAAGTCTGGAGTGAAATATAGTTGGCAAAAAAAAAATAAAAAAATGGCACCAAAATAGGTAGTCAGCCCCCGGGAGAAATGACTTCAGATTTTCCAATAGAATTCTTATTACTTCAAGGAAATTCTGGCGAGGAAGTCGCACTGCGCCATCATTGTAAATGCTGATTGATGGACTGTCTCTTTAAATTTGGTAAGAAGTCCTATGCAATGAGGACTCCATTTGTTACTGAGACAGGATAAATTATATTAAGACGAAGAACAATTTGTCAAACCGTAAGGAAATACATAAAATGAATAGCAATCACACGCGGCAATACGTTTAAATGTGCCCATGGTGTCGGCTCCCCAATGGAATTTACCACCAAATTTTGAATACAGCGTGAAAATTGCGTAGTCTGTAGCCTCAACAGGAAAATGTGTAGGAATAGATGTAAAACAGCATCTCTATGACCCCGTATTTCTGTTATTTAAAGGTAATCTGTCACCAGGATCCAGTATTATAAACCAAGCACACTTGGTGTGTGTCCTCTTGGTAAAGACCCTTTCTTCTTTAGCTCCTTAGCTCCTTGATTTGACACAAAGAAAGTCTTTTAAAACTATGTAAATGAGCCTGGGGGCTCTGGAGGCGTCACCAGAGCCCCTCCAAACTCTGTTGTCTGTTAATTATGCATACCTACTTGCAAGGCTTAGTGCCTACCTCCTCCTTCCCAATCATATACAGGGATTGCCTCTTCCATCCCCTTTTGCGGGGGAGGGGAAGAAGGAGGTGCTTATATGAAGCCCCTCAGAGTCTCTTAGGTCCATTTACACAATTGTAAACCCCTTTTTTTGCAAAAACAAGGCCATAAGGAGTTAAAGCATGAGCGGGAGAGAACTCCCACCTGCATGTCAGTGTGTTTGGTTTACAGGATACTGGTAGTAAATTTCCCTTAAAGATGGCATAAAACAAGTACTGTATACGCCGAGAGCTCCACTGGTAGAACAGAATAAATATGATCTAGAAAAAATATTTGCTCACTATTAAAAAAAATCTAGATTTATAGACAGAGCATGTCACTTTACCTGTAAAAAACAGTGTTTTGCCCTAAATGTCACCCTGGACTTACTGTATGTCAATGACATCACTTCCTGTTTCAGTGATCATAAAGACTAGTCTCAAAACAGAACACACTATGGTAGACATAGACAATAATTTACAATTTGTCTGGATTATCATAAACAGTGAAGCTAGGACTGTGAAAGTCTGTAATATGGTAGACCACGATTGTGCCAGTCAGTTTTAGTGTTCACACAGCATTAAAAACTGTGTGACCATGGGCCCTAATTTTATAATATTTACCCGGTACAAATTTTTACTACACCTACAATTAAAATTCTAAAGCTCCACACTGCTTACCGTGATCCGTTCATCTTTGTCATCTATTGGTGTTCCATCCTTCTTCCAAGATATTGTAGGCTCAGGATGACCCCGAGGAGGTTGGCATTCCATCACAGCAGGCTCCCCAACAGCCACCATGACGTCCGAAGGGTTTTGTCTGAAGTCATCTCTCAAAACTGAGAAGAAAGTACAAGAAGGAATAAATCAATTGCATAGTCAAGACCTAGTAACAAAATACTGTTGCTCATAATGACTTATACATCATCCTAAGCCACCAAAAAGAACAAGAGAAGTAATGGTTGGTCAAGCACTTCTGCCTCTAAATGTTAGTGGTCAGGTTGAAAACTCTTATGATCTGAGCCTGTGAGTAGATCCAATATTTGCACATGTCCTAATATCCTCATTATCTCAAGGTATCCACAGTAAACCATACAGTAGTCTATAAACAAAGACTTATAACCATATAAAACCCCCTTCTTGCACAAGGAGAAGAATTAGTGGCCTATTTTAGTTGACATTGGTACCCCAAGTAGGTACAAAATGGTGGTCCTTTCTGGTCTGCTCTGTTTCTTAATGCCATCTATGTTGATAAGATCACCATGAACTTTAACCTTTTTATGTCCTAACCTAATTCATCAACATGTGCCATTAACTCATCAATTCTGAATTTTGGTGGACTCCATGATCAACCTTGTGGCCTCGCACCACCTGATGGTTCAGATGTGACCAAATTAACATCTTCAAGAAGTTTGAATGTGCCCTTCATGTTTATATCACTATTCCCACCCAAACATTGTTAGTTTGTAGTTTCTTAGCTTTCTAAGAAACAAACTTTAGACTGCAGGATCAATATGAGAACTTTCATTGTATACCACTGAGGAACAGCTTGATACTCCACAATAATGGGGTAATTAATGAATGTTTACCTAAACTAAAGACAAAGTGATAATGTATACGGTATACGCTAAACTGTATAACAAAATCACCTTAAAGCAATACACAGACTATAATTTTGTAGAAGAGCCTAATTAGAACTCTGATTAAATTATTCCATGCATGTATCCAAGATATATTATAGAGAAAACGGTGAAGCCAAGAGCCGCTGCCAGATATGCTCAGTTTTCCTTCATATTTCATTCCTCCAAATTGCTGACAACTTCCGTTACACTCTTCATTAATTAACTGCTAATACAGAAGAATTTGGGAACAATCCTGCAGCTTAATGAAGAGACTGAGATCTCAGAATATCTGCCGGAGCAAAAATACTTCACTGCATGGCATTAGCAATGGAACTGTGATCGCAGCTAAAGCTACAGCCATAAGAAGTGGTATTAAACATATTAAATGCATCGTTGGGGCACAAAAGACATAGTGGGGCACATTTACTTACCCGGTCCAGTCGCGATCCAGCGGCGGCTCTCCGGCGCTGATTCGGGTTCTGCCGGGATTCACTAAGGTCCGTGCGCCGATATTCACCAGGTGTCGCTGCTGTGCCGAGGTCCGCCGGAGTTCACCTGCTTTTTTCTGGTGTATGTGAGTGCTTGATCTTGCGACACAAATAGCTTTTTAAATTCCGTGGTTTTTCCGAATCCTTCGGGTTGGCCGGTGGCCACGCCACCCGATTTCTGTCGCGCGAAAGTCGGCGCAATTGCGCCAAAAATCGATCGCGTGCGCCACAATCCCGTGAAATACAGCGCAAAGCGGAAATATTCGGGAAAAACCTGACGGATTCGCGGCTGCAGACCCTTAGTAAATGTGCCCCAGTGTGTCAGGAATTCAACCGGCGTCCTGTGGCCTGTCTAGTCAGTTCTCTACCACTGTGCCATGTAGCCTGATTGTTTTATACCTGTCTTTTTGTTGTTGGTGTTTCTGCATTACCTGCTGGGGTTTTTAGGCCTCAGCTGTGTTCATTTGTATTATCCTATCAGGAGTGACCGGGCTCCATTTAAGGCTGGTTTTGTCATTCAGTATTTGCTAGTTATTGTTGTATCTGCAACTTATCCCTGGCACTGTTCTGTATCTATACTTTCTAGTAGATTGTTTCTTTGACTGTGGTGACAGATTCTGTGAAGTTTGTCTGTTCTCTTGTATTTGCTCACCATTTCCTGTCTGTTCTCCTTTGTACCACTGCTCTGGTTGTTACCCACTATTCCTGTCCGCTCTATTGTCCTCCTCCCTGTATTCAGTCTTGGTCGTGTCTTTGTGTGAATGCAGGGATTGATTGTACGCCCAGTTATTACTTGCAGAAATTGTTTCATTAGGGGGGCCCAAATTTAGTACACTAGACCCATGTATCCTTTAGTCCTTTCCCCAACTATCTGTCTGGAAAGGTCTTCATGTTCAGAGAGAGAGAGAAGCTGTCAGGTCCGGAGCTAGTCCAGGTAAGCTGATCATCATCCACTGGCATGGACTAGATTAGCCTTAGTTTGAGGGAAATCTTTCACTTCATTGACTTCCTAGTTGCAGCCTATTACAGAAATTTCTTTGACTGTTGATCGAAACATGACTTCAAAATACAGATGTTGCAGAAATCATCCTTTGATGGAATTTTTTATTCCCAAATATTTCTGAAAAAAAGGCTGCCAGTTCCCAGACAGAAAAATCTGGCACAAATTTGGTAACAAACTTTCAAAAAAATTGCTAAATTTGGATGTTCCATGAACTCCACTATGAAAATCAGCATCAAAGGTTGAGATACTGCAGACTATAGTAGATGGATTCCTCCATGAAAGTTCTCTAAAACATGTGGTTTAGATTAGTTACTGTCCTTCGGTGTATGTAGCATCAGCGTATATTTGAGATGACACACCATTCTAGTTTTTGGAAATTAAATGAAGGGCTTCATTAGGGTGATTTCAGGGGTCCAAGAGTTTGGACCACTAGAATATTTAGCCTTCATGGAAACACCCCTTTAAGTATTTTTTTCCATAAAAATGTACTTTTTCAAATCAGTTTTCGGCATTTGTTTACTTTTTCAAATTCATGTCATTTATTCTTGTAAATGAAAATCAATTTAAGTGATGGCAGCACATTTGTACTCCTTTTATTTATGTTCACAAATTTTGCTGTAACCAACTCGGAAAAAAAAAAAAGAAAAAGAAAACCCTGAGGTTTGGCTCATCTGGGACGTCAATTTAAATTTTAGGCTAAGGGAGTGTAAAGTACAGAGTAGCTTACAAGAAAGGCTCGGGCATATTTATATATATATGAATGAAGCCTACAATGAAACGTCAAATACACATTAAAAAAGAAAAATGGAATTCATAATCCTAGCCTAGTATTCCAAGCTAAAGAAAGAAAATAACTATCTACATATAGAATCAAAACTCACTTAATGACTGTCTGTTGTCTCACGAAAAGAAAATGCCAATTTGCCTTGGAGACACATACTCTTAACCAGAAACAAATGTATTCAATTATCTGTACAGACTCCGCTCCTGCCAGGAAGCACACTGCAGCTTGGATTCATATTATTAAACTTGTTTGACATGCAGCGAGCAAGCACATTTATAATAGTAGCTTGATATAAAAAGGGATACCAAGACAACAGGAAACCTGCAGTTAAAAATATAAACGACCCACTGGGTTTTTTTGGGGGGGTTTTGAGTATTTCAGCTTTATTTTCTCGACAATTTTTCTTGGAAACGGAAGGAATTAATTTCAAATGTTTCCAATATAAGATAGGTGATCGGTGATAGGTGAGGTATAAGATTGTTTCCCCATAAAAAAACAATAATTGCATAAAATAACAAAAGGGATATGGATAGGTTTTACATTACTAGGCTTGGATGTTGGAAAATGGTGGAAAAGTAGTGAGCATGCTCCTTCCGCCCCATGTGATCTTCACACAATTCTTAAAGGACATCTAAAAAATATGTAAGTGAGCCTGAGATGCTCAGGCTGACATCACCTGAGCGCCTATAGGCTTCCTCGGGTTTTAATTTATCCCCCCCACTGTAAGCCTACTCCTGCTCTGGGAACTGGCCAGTGACATCAGAGCTGGGGCGTGGAGAGAACAAGACAGGAGCTCTCTTCTAGCTAATTTGTTATTAAAGAGAGAGGGTCTATCTACCGTGACCGTTGGAATCCCCCCCCCCCCCCCTGTGGTGAACAGGTGACAAGAAACCACTCTCATCACCTCTGCACACCACGGGGGGCACCGTTCTATGCTCCATTGACCTCTACAGGACTTCTAGAGCGGCTAGCAGGACAACAAAATCCTGGAAGTCCAGAGCAAATATTGTTAACCATTTTTTACTGACTGCGGGAAATAAAACAGCCAAAACACATTTATTCCCATCGCCAGTGGTGGCAAACCTAAGGCACGGGTGGTACTCAGAGCCCTCTCCATGGGCACACAGACCATTACCTCAGTACAGGGGTTTCCAGACATGACTCAAGGCCTTTTGCAATCCCAGGCAATCCAAGACATTCCATACATACTACATAAATTGTCGTACCAAAATATATTTAGGTTTTGGTTGCAGTTTGGACACTCGGTTTCAAAAAGGTTTGCCATCACTTCCATGGGGACAGGAGATAAATATTATTAATGCTCAATAATGCAATAATCAGGCCAAATGTGAAATTCTTAAAAAAAAAACACATAATTTTAACTAGTAATACATGAAAAGACTTTCCAATAAATGTAAATGAGTCATCACTGTGCTACGGTAAGTTGGTTTTCCAATTAAGGGTGGTCTTAGCCATCGCTAATACTCATAATTAACTTTTCATGGAAATGGATTTTTTGGACCATGAAATGCCAAAGTTCTGTCTGGAAATGAATAGTAAAACATAAGTGTTGACTTGGCTTGTGTAAGAGGTCCAAAAGTCTTAATTGATATAGGAGCAGGGTTAACGACACCTATATAGAACTTATAGCACAGTATTAATAAGGTACATCCATGTTTGATGGTAATTGTAGTACAGGCAAAACAATAGCATCAAACTGTACTATAAAAAATGAATAATAATATCCCAAATATTTTACCATACACCGAGCTGACATTTTCTGCAGTCAACAATATGTTCTGCCTTCATTCCTACACTGTTTACATTTACGAAAAAATAAAAACAGAATACAGAGTTTTAGTCGTAGCCCTGTGGGAGCTTTAGAAACTTGTTTGCTTATCACTATAGCAACACAGCTCCCAACCAAGACTAGAACGAGTTCACAAACAATCAGAAAGCAAAATACTTCACCATATCTTCCCATGAAAACAATACTGTATTTCATGATGTAAGGATTTAATCTGTTCTACCACACATCCCAAACATATTTGATGCAGCAAGACCCGACCTGATTGACGTCAGCACCCATCCTGGAGTCATGCGGACAAATCTTCAAAACTATAGGTGGCATTATGAATTGTAAAGCTCTTACTGTGACAATATCAGTAGGAAATGTGATTATCTGTTTAGTAAATAACTTAAAAATTTAGTAAAAATAATGGTTATGGTTTTTCTCTAACCCGACACTCAAGAAATTATTGAGATTCCTGCTAAGTTAATTATTGATCAGGGGTTTTTGAAGCCAATGATTGGCTTAAATAGTTTCAGTAGTCACTTCCTGTTTGTCAAGAGACAACAGGAAGTGGTGGACAATGGAGACCAAAGCAGCATTGGAAGTAGAGGGGAATCAGTGAAAGGTGAGTATAATTTTAGTAACTTTAGTGACCCCACTAATGTAACAGATACCAGTTACAGTGTTACAATATATACTATACATAGTCTGAAGGACTCACGCAATGTATACATGGATAGTGATATGATTTGTTTGTCCATAAAACATATAATTCCTTCAAATATTTAAATATATACAGTATAGATGTATTTGGGTGGGAGATTTTGTATGCCAGTCTTACACGTTCTTTCGTTTAAATGTGATATTTAAATCAGATTTTTTTTTTTAAAAACTTAAAAATATGCTATTGCTATGGTAACCTTTCCTTTCACTTCTCCTGTAGACCTTCTATGGCCTTTACTTCTTGATTAGACCGGAGCGGTGTATATGATTACAGTTCTAATCAGTTATTAATTAGTGGTAACAATGTACAGATGGCAGGAGAGCTCAGCGGCGCAGGCAGGTACACGCAATGTTATACCTTATTTTTACCGATGATATTTATTGTCAGTTTTCTCTGGAAAAGCAGTAGGGATTTGTTTCCCTGTTTGCTACGTAATTATTAGCACATCTGACAAAATCAATAACACAAATCTATACCACTGTACACCCCCGAAACCTTAGGACTTTACGTAGCACGTTCTCTGTCTATAATGGCGACTATACATATTGTGCCATTGAGTGCCTTTTTATATATAAAAGTTAATTCAGGGATAAATAATAATAAATATTAAAGCCAATAAAAAAGTCCTGTTAAAGGATTAACTACGTTAACAACATTGGCACAGTTGACAATCCAATTGTTCAGCAGACAATACTGTCCCAATAGGGGCAGCTGCTATGGGGCCCACAGTGACAGGGGGTCCCAGCATCTGGGGTAGTGGGTGTGTATATGCTGTGTGTGTAGTGTGTACATGCAATATATGTTTGTATATTCTGCATTGGTGTATATGGTACTATATGCATGTGTATATATGCTGTATGTATGTATATATGTTTTTTTTTATACTGTATGTATTTAAATGTGTGTATATATATATAGTGTATAAATGTGTGTGATTATAACAAACACGTGAGGGTAAGCAAATATGTACTTTTTTAAGGGAGAACGGGAGCCCTATTCAGGAGGCTATGGGGCCCTGCCTCTCCTAGTTACGACCCTGTGTCTTAAGTATTGAGAATGTTGCCAATAACAGCAATTTTTTTTACCAATTTTACAAATTATGAAAAGCAAATGGTTTATATTTGGACTTGGAAACACTACATAAAAGCTAAAAAAAAACAATCAGGATCATCTTCCTAGGAAGAATATGTGAAAATTCTTGAAAAAAAAAAGGAAAAGTTCCCAAAATACAAACGATCCATCGACATTTTGAGTTGTTCAATCCTAAATTGTTCCATACACATATTACAGCACAAGCTTCTATAAAATCCATTACTTGTAAGAGCGAAACATTTTACTAACTCAAGCAATGGATTCTGAAAAGTTGCACAAGCCAAAGGGATCATATCGTAACAGCGTTTCACTTAGAGTTTTATGGTAGTTTAGGTAAAGTTATTAAAACAGATGGCACTCAATGCATCTAGCATCTGTGTCTACAAGCTGTGTTAATGCCTATTAAATGTGTCCGAGTAAATGGGAATCCCAAGGTAATGGAACGTTAGCCAGTTTAACTGACTCATTATGAGCGGTTAACATTAATTATTTGCTGATATTGCGTCTTGTTCCAATATATTTTTTTTTAATCCAACCTTAATGTAATATTACCTTTATGGCTTACATGGACTAAAAGTTTATAATGAATTATAGCAAAACTAAAAATGTAAAAAGTTTGTGGGGGAAAATATGGTAATACAGGCCAAAATACATATATAAAAACAAGTTTTTTTTTTAAATTTTAATTTCCTTTCAATATATTGCATCCCATTTGCATTGATCCCAAATAAAATTGAAGACCACATTTTGGAGAGGATCGGCGCTCCTGATGACTTTATTGACGAGGGACGATCCACCACAAAATGACGGTGCATGCAGATTGTTCATTCAAATGCCTCTGGTGACTTAACCAGTGGTATTTAAAGAGTTAAAATGTTAACAGTGGGAGGGGAAGCCGAACCTGAACTTCTAATAAAAAGGGTTTGTATAGAACTTTGTGGGTTCGGTCCCCCAGACCCAACCACGAACTAGCC
The DNA here is from genome assembly GCA_019512145.1 of Engystomops pustulosus. NCBI lineage: Eukaryota > Metazoa > Chordata > Amphibia > Anura > Leptodactylidae > Engystomops > Engystomops pustulosus. Next base: position 254,587,666 of record CM033642.1, on the reverse strand, counting down.
CTTCACTAGTTATTACATAAATTACATATACTTAAACTCCTTTGTGACTCATGGTCATTAGTCCCTGAATCTCCAGGTCAATGGGGCTCATTTACTAAGGGTCCGAATCGCGCATTTTCGTTGGCTTTCCCAAATATCTTCGATTTGCGCTGGGATTTTGGCGCACGCGATCAGATTTTGGTCCATGTACTTCTACAAAGTGAAATTCAAAGTCTCCTGCAGCTTCTTCTATATTCTGTCTTCAGCTGACAGGCTGGAGGGGACCACCTTTCAAACACCTATATCTCCTGAACCCTGGCACCTAGTAACACAATTCTTTAATATGCGATACTATGATTGTGCATAGATGCTTAACAAAACCAGAGAAATCCACTCTTAAATATGCAATCAGAAATACAAATCTGCACAAAAAAATAGTACAATTTTAATGGTGGATATCTCTGGTTCTGTGAATCATCCATACACAATCAGCAGGGGGATCAATTCTGGGGTTTAATATGACACCAGAATTGTGTTTCTAGGTTACAGAGTTCATATAGCCATTTGAAGTTGTTGTGATGTTTATAAATGATCTTTCTACACAGAAAATGTAAAATATCTTGTATATAGCCGTATGACAGTTGTGAAGTTGGGCTTATTCACACAACCGTAATAGCGGCTAGCCACGTTGCGGTGTCTCATTGTCCTTCAACAGAGCCATCCTCTTGTCTTTCTATGGAGAAGGGAGGGGTGAGGAATGCTCACCCCTCCTCCCTCCTCCCCTTGGCTTTGTGCTACACTTAGGACCAGACCCAGGGAGTACACAGACGTCTCAATGTGGGCCCAATAATGTAGAAATGTTCCAAGTTTCAGTCCAAAAGCTGAATGTGGATCAACCTGACAAATTCACTTTTTCTTTGCTCCTGTGCAATTTTCTGTTTTATACTTTTTCTTTAAATTCAAACGTATTTTTGTACAAGTTCAATGTGCGGAAAGTGAAAGGTAAATTACAGGGAAGTTATGTGATACGTTTTCCATTCTTACTATCCAATGGCCAAATCCTGTTAATCAAACCCTTTCCACTTAATTACACTGATCAAAAAATCACCAAAAAATGCTTAGAACAATTATATCTCGCGATCTGAAACAGCGTCTGATCCCGACTGATGTGACTGATCGCTAGGGTGGAAAATTGCAGTTTAGTCTGGTTGTAAAACATTTCTTCTCTCAATATAAAATGACAGGAGATAAACCATCCGCCTGAAAGAAACCATCCGCTCCCTAAAAACACTTTTCAGATAAGAAAGTGAACAAGAAATATGACTTTTGTTATAAAGCATCAAGATATCACAGGACTTAATTAATGACCCAAAAGGATGATATAGATTTTCTTTGAATTGTGAGAAGATGTAGAGGAGTAAATTGTCCGTACTAACTAAATGTATCTCCATCTTTACAAATCTCCATCTGTAGTTAATACATAGAGTTGAGCAAATGGAATTGTGTCCTATCTGTGGGCAGCATGTTATAGAGCAGGAGGAGCTGAGCAGATTGTATGTAATGTCCTATCTGCAGGCAGCATGTTATAGAGCAGGAGGAACTGAGCAGATTGTATGTAGTGTCCTATCTGCAGGCAGCATGTTATAGAGCACGAGGAGCTGAGCAGATTGTACAAAGTGTCCTATCTGCAGGCAGCATGCTAAGGAGAGAGCAGGAGGAACTGAACAGATTGTACAAAGTGTCCTATATGCAGGCAGCATGTTATATAGCAGGATGAGATAAGCACAATGTACATAGTGTCCTATCTGCAGGCAGCATGTTATAGAGAAGGAGGAGCTGAACAGATTGTACATAGTGTCCTATCTGCAAGAAGCATGTTATAGAGCAGGAAGAAATGAGAAGATTGTATATAGCAAGCAGCGTATTATAAAGCAGAAGGAACAGATCAGATTGTACATATTGTCCTATCTGCAGGTAGCATGTTATAGACAAGGAGGAGCTAAGCAGATTGTACATAGTGTCCTATCTACAGGCAGCATGTTATGGAGCAGAAGGAGCTGAGAAGATTGTATATAGCAGGTAGCATATGACTTTATTAATATCAATGACATTATGGATATTAATATCATAACCTAAAGATACATGCCCACTTTTACACAAAAATAATTGTTTAGAGGAAGATAAGCAACGACAACTTATACAGGGGCAATAATGGTGGTGACTAGAGGTCATCTAGAAACTTGATATAATATAAGAGCTGTAGAAATCTAGAAGATTTTATGCAGGGGATTATTATTTTTATATTTGGTCATTTAATTCCACAATGTTTCTATACAACTACAAAAACAATTCATCTTTAGCGGATCATTTAAGGAACTGGCAGCCGCAGCAGCCCATCGAAGACGTTGTAAACCAGCGCAGAATAATTTTATTCACAGATATGAAGTCACAAGATAATCTGGCTTCATCAAACTAACACCAGGATGTAACTAATCGTATATTATCACAGCAATTGCCAGATAATATGAGAAAGGCCACGAGAGGCCACACATCCTGAAGCCATTTGCCTCAACTGTCTTCATTGTGGCCCAGTAACAATGTAACTATTGATTTACCTTGCGACTAAATTGTTTAATTGGGAGGACTGTTCTTCCTGTTCCAGGCCTGGGAAACTCTCTTAATAGCCCTCCTTGTAAAATTTGGGGCTTTAAAATGTCTCATTTAATTTGGTGAGATAATCATAAAATTTGTTAATTCCTGAACCATGAAAGACAAAAAAAAAATGTGGCCTGTTGACCACAAAGACATTTATTTTTCCTATTTCTACACTGGATACCAGTTACATGGCAAAAAAAATATTACTCAACCAAAAAATTAATTTGAAAAATAATTCACATGTTAAATATTAGTATAAATATTAGTCTGGACAAGTCAATTGCCCTCCCTCCCAAGGGTGAATATATATATATATATATTTTTAAGCCTGGACAACACCTTTATGGGATATGGTCTTTGCTGTGATTCGCCACCAAGTTGCTGCCTTTTAGAGTAGTCTCGATATAGATGGGCAAATGGCCAAAGGGCAGGACAAGTAGCTCATAAGATTGGTCAAGGACTAGCTGGATTTTTGTCGAAAACATAACAGAGCAGCGGAGAATGCAGGAGGGGAGTTGTTGTACATCGTGGGTTGGAAACTATTTAGAGTCACAGTAAAGTAAGGCATCTATGATGCAAGAAGCGTGGATTCATGCCTCTCGTGTGACGTCACCTCCCTTCCCCACCATGGTGGGAAGGGAAGGTGGCGAGGGCTTGAATAATTAGCAGCTTAGAGCGTCAGCCTGCTTTTTGGAACAGTTTTTTCTAGGTGATCCTAGGTGATCAAGAAGACATGCGGCAGGATCAGGATGAAGAGGAGGACAGGTGAGTATGTGTAGGTTTTTTTTTTTTACTCTATGTGAGTGGTACATTTTCTTTAATGCTGTGGCACCTACCTGTGGTTACTTTTATATTCAAGAGTCGACAGAGATTGGCCAGAGCCCCTTTTGGTAAAGGGCACATCGGTTCTCAAAATATTTTCCTATCAGGAAGAGGGGCACAATCGGAGATCACAAACTAACGGTGGCATGGAAGCAGATAGTATCTGGCACATAAAGGTTCTGGCCCCACAGAAAAGCGGGGGATCAGCTACAACATCAGTTTTGTTGATATATGCAACACAAGTGAAGCTCATGACCAGGGGAAGCCACCAATAAATGGGGATGTCTGGGGGTCGTAGTATAGGCAGATGTTCTACCGGCCATCAGTTATGTCTGCCCCAAATATTTTCTCCGACAAATAATATCCAACAAGAATGTATGCTACACTTTATTAAGGTAAATGTGGTGTCAAGCTTTCTAAAATATTCCAAACGACAGGGTACTAATAGCACACATTAATAACCAACACTATAGTTGCCAAAACTCAGAATCTAAAATGAAAGTAGGTTTCAGTAAAACTTCTCTGTTGAAACTTTTATGTCGTTAATTATCCTTATTAACGCTTCTACGAACACTAACAGCTTTAAAATAATAAAATAAAAAAATGTAAAAAAAAAAACCTGTGAATATGTGCCGATAATTGAACATTTCAGAACTAGGTAATCAAGGCAGATTTTGACAAGATATATAATTTACATGAATAGCAAAGCAAGCTAACATCATTAAAGAAGTCTGTTATTTGCTGTCAGCGGGTGTCCTCCGCTCACATAATAACAGACATGTACACAATATTGAAATCAGTTTTGTTCCAAGGTCATGGAGTAAACATTTGTATGAAAATGCCATTAGTTTTACAAGCGTGCATATTAAAGGCCCACACTGCAGGACATGCATGCTCACAAGATGTTAGCCTCGGATGAACTGGCGGTCTATGTAGTGAGGAAGTAATGACTTCAGCTTTGGTTGTACATGTGTCTGATGGATAAAAGAAAAATCAAAGCAAATTAACTACTTGTGAGACTGAGGCTACATTCACACGACCGTTGGGGGAGGTATATATACAGCCGTAAGCGTGCAGCCATATATACTGCCTATAGGCCGCCAATCGGCGCACGGAATGGTACAGAGCACTACGATGCCACATGCGTGCGGCACCGTACCACTCCGTAATCCGGGAAAAGATTGGACATGTCCTATCTTTCCCCGTATTACGGCGCTGTGTGCCTCGTATCTCTATGGAGAGGGAGGGGGGCGAGCAGCGCTTACCCCCTCCTCTTCTCCCGTTCACAAGATTGTTTTCTAACTAAATGTAATTCTGTGAAAAGCAGCTTACGAATACTGAAAAACCTTGTGTAATTCAACTGTGTGATACTTTATCTGTCCTCTGGAGGCAGTACAGCAATTTGCGCCTCCTTTTTTTTAAGCACTTCTGTTTTTTTACTTATTTCTGAATTCCATCATTTTTGGCAAAAAATGATTTGCACAATAACTGAAATCAATAACAGAAATTTGCACTATTTTTAGCAATGTATACAAAACAGTTGTCTGTGCCTGGTGGGGACTGGAGTGTATTTGAGCATTTTTATTTTGCTAATTTTTAGGCACAAATCAGTGATAAATCATGCACCAACATCTGCCAGCAGACACAATTCAAAGATGAAGTAAGCGCATTGCAGGAAAATCCAGTGTGCCCCATGCTGCAGAGAATGCATGAAAATGTCACCCAAAAATGTGCAAATCCAAAAAAGGGCCATAGACATTCTTCCACTATCTGTGTCTCCTGTCATTGGCGCTCAAAAAGGTCACTGCTGGGCTCAACATAGGGATATGACTAAGCATTTCCTGTTTGTTGGAAAACACCAGGAAGTAGATTTTGTTCGGGATCGGGACAGAAACGGGATCAGCTGCGGGGTTGGACTGGTTCACCAGAGTGCTAGAAGGTACTTTGGTGGACTCAGGTAGTAACAAGGTGGTTCAGTACACGGACCAGAACCCGAACCTGAACCCCCAGCAGTAATACCTTCAGTCAACCCGTTAAATCCCAGTGCACCACCACTGGCAGCACCATTTGGGCAGCAGCAATTTGTCGTCGTCATGGAAATCCCTGCATGCACGAATCACTTTAATATAAATTTAACAGGCAGCAGCAGGGTGATTGACTAGAACCAAACTTATGACCAAGTTCAGGTCCGGGTTCTTTGCAGAACTTTGAGGTTCAGGTCCACAGAACACTAGCTATGGGTCCTGTTCAGCAATTTTTAAACAAAATTTATTTAGCTGGAAAATGCCATTAATAGATTTTGTTTCGGTCAGGCTAAGCTACTAAACAAAAATATTAAGAACCTGGGGTCCGTACCCCCTGTGGGGGCTCACATAATAGATGAGATAAAAATATAATATTACAAAAATTATAGAAGCGGAAACCGGCTTAAGGTTAGGTTTCACTTAATCTGAAGTTGCAGACACTCAGACCACAAGATCTAATCCTATCTAATATGTGCAATATCTATGTTAAGCAAAATATGATTATCTGTGACAGGATCCCTTTCCTGAAAACCAAGAACGACTACAGTCAAATGCAGAAGTTGTCTAAAAAGAAAAAACAACAAAAAAAAAGTAAATAAATTAATGATGAGCTTCCATAATACGCCCAATTTATCAGATTCTCGACTCCTAAAAATCACATCTCGCCTAGTGGTAAGGACTGTCTCCGTAACAATGTTTTATTATCAGAGGGTCTCAATGAATATGTTTCCTTTGCGTCGCAGCTGTCTTTTTCCCAAATAAAAAACATTTGTTCCAATTAGAAGGCGGCTAACAAAGTGAACAGGCACAATCCTGGAGGCAAAAAGTCAGGTTGATTTAGCACAGTAAATTTAAATGACTACGCTCCTGTCTGCCGGCACCATCCGAGCCTTGGACAAAAGAGGAAAAATCTAAAAAAAACACATCCGTGCCGCTTCCTCTTATTAACATTTCTTCAGATAACAGAGAGCAGGGAAACAAACCATCCCCCCCCCCCCCCAACTACACGCTATTAGTAGCAAGGGATCAATGCCACAAGACATAAAAATATGAAGCACATTCAAACTTGTGGCATTTTTTCACACTGCAGGAACTTGACATAATTATTTCCCCAAGGAAACGCAAGAAGAAAAAAAAAGTTTGTAGTACCGACACTAAGTGCCTCGAAAGACTAAGTCTCCGAACAATAGGAACCGGTCTATTTTTTATTCCGATGGACGAAATTGAAACATATGATTTAGCGAAATCTGACCAGGGGCCTGGATATGTAATTTCTGTCTCCTTCTCAATGTTCTAATTTCCTCAAGTCTTACGAAGTAAATCTTGTACGTGACATTTAAGTCGGGAAAAAACGTCGAGAAAATATCTACTGGGGAAGAAGTACTGATTACTTGAAGGTAATATACTGAGCTGCCGTCCATTTGTTAGAGCTGTGAGTGGTGTTCAAGGATACTTGTATTTCTGGGGAATGTTAATTCAATGCAAAGAGCGATTGAGCGAAAGAATAAGATGTGGCACATGTGCCATGGAAAGAACAGCCGAGTGCTACCAGGCACTTCATGTGATCCGATATATTCATGAATAGAAGTTTATTCTCAGTTTTCTTTTTGTTGAATATGTTTAGATGCAAATAACATTTGGATACATTGGGGACATTTATAATTTTTGGCACTAGGTGTTGTTTTTTGGCGCCTAATTTTAGCTTTTTTTTTTCACTGTGATTTCATATTGTGGCCCAGGGCCTTAATGTGTTTGGTGCACCGTAAGATGAACAAATGACAAACCACATACAGGAAGGGGTTTAGAAGTTGGTAGACTTGTTTTTTGTTTTTTTTTTTAATTGTGGATGTGTCCAGCATCCATGCAAGTTAGAAAAAAAATAAAAATCCACTTTATTGAGAAAAAAAAACTTTAAAAATATATATGGACATCACTATTTTCTCAATAGAGTGGATGTTTATTTTATTTTTTCATCTTGCATGGTTGCTGGGCACATCTACAATTTTTGGATCTATCTACTGGTTCCTGCACAGTTGACAAACCACATACATGAAGGGGTTTAAAAGTCGGTAGACTAGTTTTTTTAAAAAAAATTGTAGATGTGTCCTGCCTCCAGGCAAAATTTAAGAAATTAAAAATACATTTTATTGAAAAAAAACAAAAACTTTAAAAACATACATGGATTTAGTGGATCTATCTTTCCTTCACAGTTGTTCGGCCTACCCTATTACCGGCACATGGAATTGGTGAGCCGAGCATTTTCTCTATTTTTGTTCAGACTTGTCTTTTGTTAGTCTGATTAGGTGTCCAAAATTGCGGCCAATAAAAAGTGTCAGGAAACTAAGTGCGGGAAAAGTTCCCGCCAAACTGAGCAAACAAAATAATAAAGTTGCAAGTGTCGGAAGACTGAGATTTTTGTGACACTCCATTCAATAGTAAGGGAGCTTCGGAAATTGCTTCACACAGCGCTCAAGTAGCTCTGGCACTTCCATAAATTGTCTATGAGAGTGACAGAGATACCAAAGGGTTGTGCTCAGCAATTTCAGACGTTCCCATAGCATTAAATAGAGCAGCAAGACACATGCGTGACGTTGCACTCCATCAATTAATGGAAACAAGACCCCAAATCCCGTGATCAGTAGGGGTCCGTTCTCATTACCAGTCGGGGTCCTTGCATTTGGATCCTCACCAACAGATTCTAATACTCATCTTGGTACAACCCGTGCAAAATATACTGAACAAAAATATACCTCAAAATAAATTGCATGCATAAAAAAGATTCATCAGACCCCGTCATGCAGGCCGGAGCCTCATTCCAGGTACAAAGCAGTCAAAATATACCATAAAGACCAAATGGGGGGGGGGGGGGGGGGGAGATGAAATCTGCTACAATGTTTTCGTCTTTAGTCCAGTCAGACAATACAAGCCGCGAGACATTTATCTGCTCAGATAAGGACAAAGCAGATGTCTTGTTGAATGAAATTGTGTCTTCATCAATTCGGAATCTGAACTGCGTCATAGCCCATGAATTCCCCTGGATAAATGGAACGTTCCACCCAAGGTCAGTGATTGTATGGAAAAGATCCCAAATATCCCTACAGAATATCACTTATAGAGCAGGCTCTGCTATAAAGGAATCCCCTATAGATATCAATCATCATGTCATCATTTTATATTTCACTGAACCATTTTTCAGGAAAGCAGCCAACATGGCCTCCAATGGGCTATCACTAGGTCATAGGAGCCCTGAACAGAAATACGGTATGTCTATATTACAAGCTAATAACGGTAATGTTTTGGCAGTTATATAGCTATTAAATAAAACATTCCTCTCCTCTTGATCTGCTCAGCCCTCCCTGCTCTATAACATGCTGCATGCAGATAGGACACTATGTACAATCTGCTCCGCTCCTCCTGCTCTATAACATTCTGCCTGCAGATAGGACACTATGTACAATCTGCTCAGCTTCTCCTGCTCTATGACATGCTGCCGGCAGATAGGACACTACGTTCAAACTGCTCTGCTTCTCCTGCTCTATAATAAGCTGCATGCAGATAGGGCACAATGTACAATCTGCTCTGCTTCTCCTGCTCTATAACATGCTGTCTGCAGATAGGACACTATTTACAATCTGCTCAGCTCCCCCTGTTCTATAACACATTGCCGGCAGATGGGACACTACATACAATGTGCTCAGCTCCTCCTGCTCTATAACATGCGGCCTGCAGATAGGACACTATGTATAATCTGCTCAGTTCCTCCTGCCCTTTAACATGTGGCCTGCAGATAGGACACTATGTATAATCTGCTCAGCTCCTGCTGCTCTATATCATGTGGTCTGCAGATAGGACACTATGTATAATCTGCTCAGGTCCTCATGCTCTATAACATGCTGCCTGCAGATAGGACACAGTATACAAACTGCTCATCTCCTCCTGCTCTATAACATGCT